>CAXKVR010000057.1:0-36494 GCA_964058845.1 Carex sylvatica
TGTGCCATTCCGTAACGGAGCGGCTCCGCCGTGTCATTTTTTTACTCTACTCAACCCCATATTAAATATTTAAATATTAAAAGTGACTTTGGCTTCATCTATAGTGGTTTTAGAGACATAAATTTTATGTACTTCTAATAGCAGGTGACTCAGTTCCAGACGAAGAATTTTTATTCTTAAGAGCTTGTTCGACGTGATACTATTTAAGTGGGAAAAAAAAAATTCAGACTGAATTTTTTTTTTCTCACATAAATAATAATTTTTTAGTTTCTATTTCTTTTTCTATTTCTATTTCTATTTCTAATAGAAACGCTGAACACGCACTAATAGCGTTGAAGCACCAAGAGCAAGCAACTGCCTTGTAATAATTACTAGTCAGCATTTATTTAGAATTTTTATTCTTGACCTTTCACATGGAATTTATTCGACGTGGTACTCCTTGAGCAAGCAACTTCTTGTTGAGTCATGCATTAGTCGGTTAGTCTTCCGTCCCATAGATATAAAGCTCCCTGGGGACTACACATTCATTCCTTTATCCGTTCAGTCTCTTCTTCTGTACTCTTCAGTCATATCTCCTCTTCTCTACTCTCAGTTATTTTAACCGACAACCAATGTCGAGACGAGGTAGTGGCGGTGGTCGTCGCGGTGGTCGTGGCAGCTATGAAGGCTTTTCGAGAGAATCTCAGCCCCCTCCTCCTACGTATGGTCGTGGCAGAGGCCGGGAGGGCAGTCAAAGGGGCCGAGGTGGTTTCGAACCTCCTCCGGCTGCGCATTTTACACAGGCGCCTCCTAATATTGCATCATCAGGGTCAGCCGAAACAAGTCTCAGCAGAGAGGCTGAGCGCCTGAGTCTGTCTGACACAAAACCAGTAGTTGTGTCACCGGGATCTTCCTCGGCAATTGTTCCGGCTTCAGTTGATTTGCCGCCTCGATCTAGCAAATCCATTGGGTTCCCGGCTAGACCGGGGTTTGGAAGAGCTGGGAGAAGGTGCATCGTCAGGGCAAATCACTTTCTTGTAGATATCACTGATAAGGATCTTTGCCAATATGATGTAAGATCATTTAATTATCTTTTTGATGTTCTTTGTTCCTTGTTTTTGAAAATCTTGATATAGTTTTATTTTCTCATGATTTTTAATTGTCCTGAGTTTAAGGTTTATTTTGTAATTTTTTTAAAGTAACAGTTGTGCTTTATTTATTGTATAGCCCTTTGGGGGCCCATTGAGAGACTTCCCATTTCGTGGGAATTGGCGAAATTTCCAGGGCTTATTTCCCATTTGGGTGATTTTCCTTAGTGGGCCGGATAGGGTTTATCTTTTCTGGTAGGTTGGGGTAGGGTTTGTCTTTTCTTTTTTTCTTTTTTTTTCCAGGGCTCATTTCCCATTTGGGTGATTTTCCTGTAGTGGGCCGGGTAGGGTTTATCTTTTCTGGTAGGTGGGGTAGGGTTTGTCAGTTATGTAGTGTTGTTACTGCCTGATTTTTGCATGATTTTAGATTGAAAATTGAACCAAGTATGTTGATATTGCCAACTGCACGAAATGGAGGAAAGTATTCACAATTGACCCTCTATCAATTAACACCAAAGCGGGGTGCACATTTCTGGAATTTGATTTGCATGTGCATTGCAATATTTCTGTTACATTATGAAAATTTTATAAGTTCAAGGTTTTAATTATAACCGAACTAACTATTACCAAAACATTGTTGATTTCAATATTTTTTTTGTAGGTGACGATTGTTCCACAAACAACATCACGAAACTTAAATCGCTCAATAATAGCTGAGCTGATGAAGCTATACAAGCGCTCTGATTTGGGTGGTCGAACACCTGCTTATGATGGCCGTAAGAGTCTGTACACTGCAGGCCAATTGCCATTCACTTCAAAAACATTTCATATCAGGTTGCCAGAGATAGATGGAAGGGCCAATGGGTTTGTGCTTTATTAATTAAATTAGAATTATTTTTATTTAGTAGTCACCTGCTGTTTCTTTTATTTCTTATCTTGATGTGTGCGACTTCTCAAAATGAAGGCGTGAGAAAGAATTCAGAGTCACAATTAAATTTGCAGCCAAGGCGGACTTGCATCATCTCCAACAGTTTCTGCAAGGGAGGCAATCTGATTCACCTCAAGAAACTATTCATGCATTAGACGTGGTTTTGAGGGAATCCCCTTGCACCAAGTATACAACTCTTGTTGATTTATTTTTCTTTCGTTACTTCCATCCTTGTATATTTTGGAGCAATATAAGAATGACATTCGCTTTGTTAATACGATCTAGGTATAAAACTTTTGGAAGGTCTTTTTTCTCTCCTCTATTTAGTAGTATTGGTGAAAATCCTGACCTTGGAGGTGGAGTTGAGTATTGGCGTGGATTCTACCAAAGTCTACGTCCTACTCAAATGGGACTGTCTCTGAACATCGGTACAATATCATTTAGATATCTTTCTTTATTTTTCAAATTAGGATTTAGTAGGGAACTCATATTCTTTGTATCTGACCAGATATTGCTGCAACATCATTTTATAAGGGGGAATATCTTCTGACCTTTGTGGCTGAGTATTTGAATATTCGGGATTTTTCAAGGCCTTTCAGAGTCAATGACATAAACAAAGTAATTATATTTTCCTTTCCTGATTACACTTCTACTCTGTTCTATTCTTGGTACTAACTGTTACAACATTTGATAGCTTAAGAAGGTCCTCAAAGGTGTCAGAGTGGAGACCACTCATAATCCAGATCTTCAAATCAAATACAAGATCAACGGAATATCATCTGTTTCAATAGATAATATAACGTATCTAATTTCTTTTTTCCTTCCCTCCTTCTGTTATCTCTGTGTGTACATGTTGGATTGTGATGATGTGAAGTTGATTGTACAATTTTTTTATTTTCTTAGGTTTCCAGATGAGAATGGGGCTAGCTTATCTATTGTACAGTACTTCCAGAACAAATATGGTCTTAACCTCAGGTATACCAAATTGCCATGTCTTCTGGCAGGTAGTGATAGCAGGCCTAAGTACTTACCAATGGAGGTTTGTTTCTCTGTTTTCTTCTTATAACCTTTGTATCAGATGCAAGCATTGTGCAAATTTGGCTTGGTATTGATGCATGTTATCTTTTTGTAGGTTTGTCAGATAATCCCAGGTCAGAGATATGTTAAAAAGCTAAATGAAAGACAAGTAACCAACATATTGAGAGCTACTTGTAAAAGACCGCATGAACGTGAAGCAAGTATTTTACAGGTGTGATCATTTTTCATTCTTCACTCTTTTTATTTTTTATTAACTGGGTAAGCTTCTGTTCATTTATTCCTCATTTCATTTGATATTTGCAGGTGGTTGATGGGAATAATTACAACAGTGATAATTTTGTAAATGAGTTTGGAATGAAAATTCATAATCAAATGGTTTCCATTGATGCCAGAGTGCTCCCCCCTCCAATGGTACTGATAAACAAATACAATATGAATATGCCTGAATTTATATGAACATACTAACTATTTTCTTTTTCTTTTTTTAAAATTATTTTCATTTTTCTTGATTAATGTAGTTAAAATATCATGACTCTGGAGAACAAAAATCATGTCAGCCATCTTTTGGACAATGGAATATGATGAAGATGGTACTTAAATGTTTTTTTTTCTTAATTCATTTTGAGTTACCTTAAAAGGATTATTTGTGAGGAGGCTGGCTCTTAACAATTTCTTCATCTAGAATTAAAATCTGTATTGTGGAAAGGGACTAGAGTTTGCTGGTAGTAATAATTACTACTGCTTGATACGTATTTCATTTGTCTGATTCATTTGTGTGCAGAAAATGGTGAATGGTGGCCATGTTGACAATTGGACATGCTTGAACTTTTCTCAAACATCCCAAAGAGAAGTTATTAAGTTTTGTAATGATTTAGTAGCAGTGTGCAACCGCAGAGGAATGGTATGTGCACTGCTGTATTTGTTTTTACTCATGAAAATCTTACAATTTTACTCTTTGGTTCCTTACTATTTTCTTTACTTTAAAGGTTTTTAATACAAGACCCTGCATTGATATAATTGCTGGTGACCAAGAAAATTTGGAAGCTGACTTGAGAAATCTTCACCAACGTGCCTTGACTAGCGTGCCAAATGGACGACTAGATTTAGTGATTATTATTCTGCCTGGAACCCGTTGTCCTTATTATGGTAATTAGTATTATTCGAATAAACTTGGGCTTTATGCTAGTGTTGTAATTTAAATCTAGTATAAAATATCTTTATTTTCTGATTCAATGACAGGTACGATAAAGAAAATTTTTGAGACTGAACTTGGCATCGTATCCCAATGTTGTGCATCAAATAATGTTTCCAGGTATAACGAACAGTACCTGGGTAATCTTTCTCTATCGATCAACGTTAAGGTATGTTATATTTATAATTCCATCTGTTTTTTTTGTATTTTAATCTTTAACAGAGCTACGGTACTACTGAACAAGATTCGTAACCAGTTTAGACCTGCCTAGTCAAAAGTTTTAGTTCTGGTTTTGACTTCTTTGTAACTCATATGATAGTTTGTTCAAATAATATTGCTACAATGTGCTTTTATTAGGTCGGAGGCCGAAACAACGTCCTAGAAGATGCACTGAGCATGTCTAGGACGATTCCAAACTTGACCGATAGGCCCACCATCATTTTTGGTGCAGATGTGACACATCCAGCTCCTGGGGAGGACTCATCTCCTTCAATTGCTGCAGTTTGAATTTTTTCTCTGTTTTCATGACAATTTCTTGTCAAGTTAATTCCAATTAAAATACATTATACTTAACCTACTTACATCTGTGGTAATGTGAATAGGTGGTTGCATCAATGGATTGGCCTGAGGTCACAAAATATCGATGCGTTGTCTCGGCACAGACTCGTAGAGAGGAAATGATTGAGGATTTGTACTCAAAAAAGGGAGAGGTTCATGGTGGAATGATCAGGCAAATTTGCCAAACTTACAATTGATGTGTTGTATTTTTTCTATCTCATTATAAGTGAGGTTCATAATTGATTTGCTTATATATCTTTCTGGTTTGTAGAGAGCTCTTGCTTGCCTTCTACAAATCTAATGCTAAGAGGAAGCCTGAGCGAATCATCTTCTACAGGTTTGTTTTGTAAAATGCATTACAAAAATTTTATGTTCCAATTACACTTTTCCTTCCCTCTTTTGGTGAAAAGATATCTTTTTTTTTATTGTTCCAAAATTTGAAGGGATGGTGTCGGTGAAGGACAATTTAGTCATGTCCTATTACATGAAATGCATAAAATTCGGGAGGTTGGCATTCCATCATTACTATAGTTTCCTCTAATTAATTTACTAGATTAACCATGCATGGTGCTTGATTTTTTTTTTTATATTTAATGTATTGTAGGCATGTGCCTCTCTTCAAGAGGGATATCTTCCTCGTGTTACTTTTGTTGTTGTCCAAAAAAGGCATCATACCCGACTTTTTGGTGAGCATGGGAACCGTAATGCAACTGACAGAAGTGGAAACATACTTCCAGGTATGACATCTTGGCTTGATTTTTATTTTAAGAACATAATCTCACGTCCAACTATATTTTTCAGGTACTGTTGTAGATACGGTGATTTGTCATCCAACAGAATTTGATTTCTATCTATGCAGCCATGCTGGTATACAGGTATTTTTTTTTATTTCTAAATGTTATTTTGTATATTTCTGAATCTTTTATTTATGTTAGTTATTTCTTTTTTGACATATAAATCTTTTATTTTGTATTTATCATAGGGAACTAGTCGACCCACGCATTATCATGTTTTGTATGATGAAAACAAATTTACTGCCGATAGTCTGCAAACATTAACATACAACCTATGCTACACGTAAGTAATATTTGTAAAATGAATAATTGGATTTTTCATATTATTAGTTATGTCCATGTTTTAATTATTTTTGCATTTTTTTTTTCAACTTTATATTGTAGCTATGCTCGATGCAACCGCTCTGTTTCAATTGGTATGCGTATTTACATTGGCTTGACATTTTTTTTTAATCTATTCATTTACAGTCATATTATTGTATGATTAAATATTTCAATATTTTGTAGTGCCACCTGCGTATTATGCACATCTAGCTGCTTTTCGTGGCCGTGACTACATGGAGGCCGATCAGTCTGATGCATCAACTTCAATTGGAGACAAATCTCGTGAAAATCCAGTGGCAATACGAATGCTTCCTGAGATCCATGAAAATGTGAAGAATGTGATGTTCTATTGCTAACTTATAGGTTCTTAATACTAATATCATGTCATGTTTAGTTTATAATTTTTGGTTTGCTGTACATAGTGTATGATTAGCTTTCTCTTGGTAGGAACATTTTGTAATTTTTTTAATATTTTTGTTTGGCTTATGTGTGGATAAAGCAACGATGAATATATGTGGTAGTATGGAAATAAATCTGCTGCGATCCTACAGGATCGCAGGGTCCCTGCGATTTTAATTCCAATCGTTTATATATTTTGAGATTCGTGCACAAAAACTCTCTCTTTTTAAGATTCGTACAATTTAATAAATTAAGGGTTGAAATTGGAATTGCAGGACCCTGCGATCATGTAGAATCGCAGCAGATTTTCTTCCGTGGTAGAATACATGGAACTCCCTGCTTAGCTTTCTTGCATATCAATTTCTTATTTTCTACATTGGGCTACTTTCTGTTTGTGTGATATGTATGATAATTTATTAGAATTTATAACTAATATATGGATGTGGATAAAACTCTATTGAAAAAAAGAGGAATTGGTCTTTGGAAAACCTAACGTATATGTGCCCAATTGAAAGGTCACAAATTAATAAGTTACTAATTGTTTTTGGAAAATGAAAAATGTTTACCAATAGTTTATTTGGCAATACGTGAACTATAATAGATGGTTAATTTAACCATTACATAAATGGTAGTAATATTTGTATCGTATTCATATTACATTATTTCTTTAACAACACATTATTTAGTGAATATTATTAATAAATTTTATAAAATATTTCTTGTGATATATCATTTTTATTATGAGGAGGGATCCAATTAAATCATTTTATAATGACACATCTTGACATCATATGTTTATAAGTTATTTTCACGATTTGAAAATCCAAACAGTTGATCCAAATCATTAAACATGATCTCCATAATAAACTGTGCTTGGAGACAATTTTACATTATTCTAAAAAAATTTGCTATTTTTTTAGAATTTTTGAAAATCGTTGTTTTTCATTGGTGCATAAATGTTTGAGAACAACAATTTTGTGCACATCTTAATCAATACTTAAAAAATTCCAAAAAAAATATAAAATCTAGTCTCCAGACACATTTTGATATGGAGATCATGTTGAGTTGTTCGGATTGACAGTTTAAACTTTAAAAGCACAAAAATAACTAATAATTTGTAAGTATATAGTTTCAAGATGTGTCACCATAAAAATGATGTAATTGGATCTCTCTTTTATTATTGAACAACGATTTTCAAATTATGTGTATTATATACAAAACAAGTTTGCCGAATTTTTTTCGGAATCATAAAATTATCACTGGATCTGGAAGGATTTGAAATGTGTTTGTCAAATTTTCAAACAAATTATAGAAGAGGGTTCGAATGCCACTATTTTTGTATTTCCATCACACACTTTTTAATATTCTAATAACAAAGTTTTTAAAATTTATATGTTAAAATAAAACCGCTAGATTTGATTTTATATTATTACATACATATACAGAATTATTACATTTTGACTTAATTTTTTTATTTACATCAATAAATTAAAAAATCAACGTTCAAAATTTATCTATATTAATATATTTTTGCAAGCTTTTGATACTGATTAAAACAAATTAAGTTAATTGTACATAGAGAAAATAATATAGATCAAATTTAATAATTTTATTTTAATATTGAAAATTTGAATTATAAATTTTAAATTATTAACGTTTCAAAATAAATTCATAATAAAGACAAAATATGGAACCATTTTATATTTTTATCCTTTTTCATTATAGAAACAATATGGATCTACTTGGAACGCATCCAGCTGCAAGGGAAAAAAAACAAAATGGATTGTCTCGTCCTGCAAGAGAGCGTGGAGGATAACCTTTGTATGCTTTACTTGGTATGCGACCGAGAGAAAATTGTAAAAAAATAATAATAATAAAGAAGCGAAATGAATTACCATGTAGCTAATTCTGAATAGAAAAAAATAACAAATATTATTTGTAGTACTTAATTTTTTTGGAAATCAATATCATTTGTAGTACTGGTCACGCGAAGTATGAAAAAAGGAATGAATATTCGGTAGGCACCCAACATTTCATGGTGCTAACTAGCGGAGACGGAGTGAAAAAGGAGAAATGGAGTCAATTGACGTTCATTTTATTTATTTATTTTATATTTATGTATGATTTTTTATTAAATTGTGAGTAAAATATTATAATACTAAAAATTTGACTCTCATTCTTTGCAGAATTTTTTTATATTATTGACTCCCATAGTCCGAAAATCTGGCTCCGCCTCTGCTAATTAGGGCTAATATATTTTTTCTGTAACATTTTAAAGAAATAAATTTAAACTTTTAGCATAATTTTTGAAAATTTCGCAACATAATACAGTCGTTGTGAACTGCAGTTATCTAGCGAGACGTCACAGTTTTATAGCAACTTGGTAAAAGTGAAAAAAAAAAACACTCTCCTGAGCCGCAGATTCAAATACTATGTTTTCTTTTAGAGAAAAACAGAACATTGCTTTTAGAGAGAGAGAGAAAGAGATAAAAGAGAAGAAGAGGAAGAAAATAATAGTATTATTTTTCTTTTAAGAAAATAACGAAATTGAATCCACAGTGACACTAAGCAACTTTGGTCAGCAGTCATGCACGATTTCTTTTTCAACAATAATATCATAACTTTAAATTTACGTTTTGTCTTAATTTGTATTATCCGCTCCGTTTACATCCCTATGTGCACACAAACAGATTTTTATGGGCTGCAGATTCAAATACGCTGCTCTGCTTTTCTCAGAGAAAACCATGATAATGCGTTTAGAGAGAGAAAGAGAGAGAGAGAAAAAAGAATTTTTTTTTCTCTAAATAAAGCAGTGAATTTGAATCCCTACCATAAATAGTGACACTAAACCACTTTGGTTAGCAATCATACACTATTTATTTTTCAACAATAATATCATAACTTTAAATTTACCTTTTGTAAATGCTACATCTAAAACTTCGGTAGCTAGGAACTTGTACAATAGATTTTCCTTTGCAAAAAGCCAACACTTGTATCTTTAGATTAGCAAGAAAAAGATGAAAAGTTTACATCTTCCCCTACCTAAAATTATTCTGTTTCTAGTCGCTTTTGGAGGCCTCTATAGTGGCAGAGAATTTCATTAATCTTGAAAGTAGAATTCACGGGAGGACAATAAAAGTAAGATTAAATTTGAATTTAAGTTACGAATCTTATGTTCGTTTGTCTTAATTCCTAAATAGAGACTAAGAGGCTTAATTTAGAGATAGGGGTACTTTTAGATCCAAATAAGAATTACATTTTGGATAAAAAGATATCAAAAGAGGTGGTCTTAATCCTAGTTAAGAAATTGATGTTTAAAAGGATTTAAATAACTAAGAAAGTTAAAAAGAAAATTGTTTTGTTCTTAATGGAGAGCTGATTTACCTTGATTTTATTTTTTTAACAATAAATATTTGACTATTAATGTGAGCTCAAGTAAATATCTTTTGGTAATAATTTATTGTGAGCGGCCATATTTAAATTGAAATATTTTTTGCAAATATATTAAAAATGATATTTTTGGTATTGGATTTTTATGAAAACATAAACTGATTTTTTTTTATACTTTTCTAAAAGTAGGTCAATTTTCTGTTGGCTGTTACAAGCGAAAATATTATTTTAATCAGACTACTAATACTACCATGTTTTTAAATTTTCATTTTCGTTGGTAGCTTCAGAAAATTTGAGAAACAAACGTCGAAGTTTTTTAACAAAGCCATAATATTTCATTTTTTGTTTTGATTTTTTTTTACGCAAACATATCAATGAAATAATTTTTAATAAATTACATAAAATGTATATAGCCACAGTTCGTTACCACTAACAAAACCGTATAAAGAGAACATGCGGCCCAATCTTTCTTGTTAAAATGTTCCTCAACGAGGTTTTCTGATGTGATGATTCAGCTATTATGATGTAAAAAAGAAGGATCCGTATCTCCCATGTATGATGTATCTGACTCAAGCAAATTGAAACGGACAGCCCAGATTAATCACAGTCGGATCAGATTCAATTCGGTATCTATAAAGACTGTAATCTGTTTTGTGATTCGTGCCAGGTTAAAATAACCGTTCGATCGTTCAGTCAGGTAACCAGATGGGATGTGAAATCAAAAAAGAAGACAGAATCTTTTTGTGCAGTTTTCAAGGGTGAAAATGAATATGATATGGAGCGAATAGTTGTAAACTCATATTCATATATCTGTTTTTTTTTTTATCTTTTTTTCTTGATACATATGTTAATCGGATATTAGACGAAATTCAGATAAAAAAAACAGATCTGATCGAATATTTATTAAAAATATATAAATATTATTAAAAATACTAAACTTCATAATATTTATGTAATTATAAAATAAATTACATAGTTATATTCATAATATTGATTTAAACTATATATTATATATTTACTATTTATATCTGAATATGGATATTTAAAATGTAAATTTATATCAGTATCTATATCAACATAGATATTCAAATATCATATATTTTTATTTAATTTTTTAAATTCAAATCGGATATTATTCACTTTGTTTTCGTTCCTAACAGTTTTTTATTTATTTTAAAAAACTTAATTTTATCTTATTCATCTCTAAATTCTTACAAATTTTTGCTCATTTACCTTTTGTGATATGTTGATTAATACCATTCATTTCTTAAAAATGAAATGCGTATTTTCAAGTGAAAACATTTGCTACAAAGACCAGTAGCATAGCGATCACTGAGACACTGACACTCGTCGTGAACTCCGCAAAAACCCCTTGAAAATATCGGAGCAATATCTGATCTTCCGAGAGATTGCAGTTTTGAGAGTCGTAGCACCGGCCGTCCACTGTTCCGTTCCGCCAACTCCACCCCTCGTCTGTCCGGTCCATTCCTCGTCTGTCTGATTCATCTTGTTTCGTCGTATTGAGCAGATGACTTAGTTCAAAAGTTTCGTCTCTCGTCGTCTCACTCATCTGTCTCGACTTTTTGAATTCGACTAAGAGTATTGTGAATTCGTCTCATCCTACAGTATGTATTACTATATGTGAATAAGGTATGCGCTTTTATGATTGATCTTGATGATGAGAATACAAAGAGTTGTTTCATTTCTCTTTTCTTTCTTTTTTTTCTTTTTCTTTTCCTTCTTCTATCTTCTCTGTGACGGGCGACTGTCATGATCCGGTTTGATTCAGTATCTTCTCGGCTCAGTGGTGACTGTCTGATTCGGTTTGATTCAGTGCCCTCTTCTTTCTCCTTTTTGAGTGGTGACTATCCCGATCAATTTGATTCAGTGCCTCTCGGCTGTGCATTCCTCTGGACATTGTCGATTTTGAAAAGAAGAAGACGTTTCGTCCTTAAGGAAGGATGCGATGCAGCATGGTCCGTCAATCATGCAACTCAAAAAAAATACTGCTGTGTCTATATTCACAAAGAAGAAAATCAGAAGGTCCACCTACTTATTAATTGGATACAAATATATTAATTCACATTCTCTGACTTCACATATCTGTTATTTCAAGACATAATAAATTAGATAATTTTACAAGTAGTTCAATGTATATGTTTTATTTAAATAAAATATATATATATAATAGCTACCTTATAAATAGACTATTACCTACGGATTTTCAATTTTAAAAAAAAATACGTATTTTCTTATTTAAATATACAACTTTAAAAAGAAAACAAAAATAGTAAAGGAAATTTCAGCATCAAATACGTAACCGAATATAGGCGCTGAATTCTTCGTCTTCGTCTGATGTACATCAAATTTCAAAATTTTCTTTCAGTAAAAATTGCACGGTTAAAATTATTGTGTCAGCATCAAGTGCATAATTTTAACATTCTAATTCTTAATTAGAAGTAAGCTAATTTTTTTTAATAATTAGTTATAATTAATATGAGATTAGTTATATGAGAGGTAAATAAAAAAAAAGCTGCAAGAGTGAGAAACAAATTAGAGAAATTGAAGTCTTTTTAGATAAATAAGAAACTGTACAAATTACAAAGGATATATAAAAAATTACTCTTAGTATAATTGTTACATATCAGACTATTTTAGCTAAAAGGATAATCTATTTCTAGTTTTTCTAGTCAAATTCCTACTTGTAAATGCATGCCACACAAGTATATGTCTAATTAATTAACAGGGTATATGTTTCATAAGTAGAGAAAGTGTTCATTTGATGTCACTAACCGGCTAATTAAAAGATCAAATATTTCTCGTGCTACATTTTTTTTCTTATTTTTTTAGTAAATGTTAAAAACATGAACTTTCTAAGTTTAAAATGAGTTTACTAGAAAAAAAAAAAAAAACTCAATTTGTGAGTTTTTGAAATTTAGAAAGATAAATATGATATTAAGAATTTAGAATGAAAAATAGAAATTTTTCAGATTATACAAAAAATTCCCCTTAAATAATATTGTCACGCCCCGGCGGCTGGACCGGACACGCAACAAAACAGAACGGCACCCTCGCATCCATCTGCCGTCCTGTTAACCTACGTCGCAACAGAAAGAAAACATAAATAATACGAGATCAGCAACAAAGCCGAGTAATAAGTTATTTAACGACGCAACTTCTCTATAATTGACTTAATAACAGTAAACAACCATTTCAATACGACTGGATTAATCCACACAATTAAATATCAAATTACGTATGCATATTTAACCGGCAATATCAGTTGGGTCTAGGTTTTCAATAACAACAGTTTCATTCTAGTTGGAATTCTTGAAAACAAGCGATTCCCAGTATTCCAGTCTATTAAAAAAGTTTAGTTTCTAGACCCCATATTCCAGTTAAATACACTATCATAATCCGATTATCCAATTCAGTATCAAATAAATCATACAAATAGAAAACACGAATTATAGAGAAGTCTAGTTACCTGATAGCGATCATTTCAGAAATCCAATTCGAGTTGCAATGGTTGCTCAAAATCAACGCGACGTAATCAGAATTCCAATCGAACGAACGATCAAAGTATAATCAAGAGTCCAGCTAGTATAACATCAGTGTCATATGACACTAACTTCAAAATCAATTAAATAAACTTCAAACGATTAATTCAAACCGTTCAAACCGATTTACTTTATGAGTGATGCGTTTACATATAATTTTTTTTTTTTATATATTTTTGAGTTATTTTAGTATCAAATCAAGCGGTAAAAATATTGGAAAATGAATGTATTAAAATTAGCTTAAAAACTCACACATTTGACCGCTTGACTTGATACTAAATAAATTCAAAAAATTATAAATTTTGATGTAAACGCACAACTAATAAAGTAGATCAGTTTAAATAATTTGGATTCACCGTTTGAAGTCGATTTGATAAGTTTTAAAGTTAGTGTTATATAGATTAAAATAATATTGATGTTATATTAGGCATGCTCTATAATCAATATCAAAATATTTTTTTACATAATTAACTCTCGTTTCTTTTGATTTTTCTCACTTTTCTTTTCAATTGGTTTCAGTTTGTTTATTTCTTCTTTACCCGAGTCGGTAACAAGATGAGAGAAATAAAAGGAGTCAAGGTGATCAGTGCATGGGGACCACGTGGCAAGTCAGCCACGATGGTTTTCATTTTTGTTTTTAATTTTGCAATTGAAACCTTATAATTTTCTAATATTATAAATTAGTTCAAAATAATTAAAAGAGTATATATACCGGGTGTTACAAATATTGACTTTCTTTGGGATATGAATAATTTATGAAAAAATTCAAATGTTTATATACAGAAAATTATCGAAAATTTAAAATATTTAACTCTTATTGCTCAAGCTTTAAACATATTGTACAGTTACAAATTACATGAAGCATTTTATCTCTCCCTTCCATAGTTCCATAGACCCATCAATACATGCATTTATTGTCTTTATGTAGAAAATCTCAGAGCTCAAATCTAATCAATTGAAATATTTTTTTTAATACTTAAAATAAAAATCTAAGTTTATCTTTATCGTAAAAAAAGATAATTGCACTCATAATTTTAAGACATGCTAAATTTGAAAACAAATATTTTTGTTCCAGCACCGCTAATTTTGGGAGGCGAGCATATGTTTCTCTCTGAAATATCTTTTTAATAAAGAAAAATATTTTGGTTCATCCCTTCCTCAACATTACTAAAATTAGAATTAAGAAAAATTACATTAAACAGAGAACCACAATAAATTGACATCTCCCGTTTAAAAAAAATGGAGAGTAAAGCATCCAATCATTCAATCCTATCGTTAACCCCGTTCAGATCCAGTACAATACCCTGATCAACTACAATGACTTACGAGTCGTTAGTTATAATACGGAACGAATCTTAAAGCAAATTCCAACATCTAAATAGGTACCGTATAACTTTTATCCTGGAAATATTGTACTGAATCCGATACTGAAGGGATCCCGAATAGAATTCGCATCCTCTGAGATATCTAATATTTTGCCTGACTCTTTCGAAAATCTCAACCGTTGCAATACGTTCTACGCGAATCTCAAAGCTCAAGTAATACTGCCCCCCTACGTCACCCCGAATAGGCACCGGACACGTCGGTCATTTAAAAATATGAGATATCTCAGAGGATACGCACTCTCCGTAATAATCGTCAACCACCGTCAAAATCTGTTCCATCTAATAAATATTTGGCTGAATATAACAAAACAAACCCATAGCCATAAAATAAGACCTCTGCTCTGTATCTGCTCTGCCCGGTTGAAGCTATCCCCTTCTCCCCATCTCTATAGATCCTGATATACACACACTCACCGAAAGAGAGAGAGAGAGAGAGAGAGGAAATGGCAGTCTCTGAAAGGCCAATGGGTCTAGCTCTAGAAACCCTCCGGAGCAGGTGGTTCATGGCCTATGCTTCCTTCCTTATAATGTCGGCTGCTGGCGCCACCTACATCTTCGCCGTCTACTCCAAAGACATCAAAACCACACTAGGTTACGATCAACAAACCCTCAACACAATCGGTTTTTTCAAAGACCTCGGTGCCAATGTCGGTATCCATGCCGGCCTTATTGCCGAGGTCACTCCTACGTGGGCCGTGCTCGCAATTGGCTCTGTCATGAATTTTGTTGGTTATTTTATGATATATTTGTCCCTCACTGGCAAGGTGGCCCGGCCCCATGTCTGGCAAATGTGCCTTTACATTGCCCTCGGTGCTAATTCGCAAGCATTTGCGAATACCGGTGCGTTGGTTACTTGTGTGAAGAACTTCCCTGAGAGCCGTGGGGTAGTTCTCGGGCTGCTTAAGGGTTTTGTCGGTTTAAGTGGTGCCATATTCACTCAATTGTATCTCGCATTTTACGGTACCGATTCAAAAGCGCTTGTGTTGCTCATTGCGTGGCTCCCGGCTGCTATTTCGGTAGTTTTTCTCAGAACAATTCGGATCATCAAACCCGCTCGGTCTGACAATGAGATGAAAACATTTTGTTCAATTTTGTATCTCTCACTAGCACTTGCTATATATCTCATGGTTGTCATTATTCTCCAAAAAAGGTTCACCTTTAACCATGTCGAGTATGGCGTGAGTGCGGCCGTGGTGCTGTTTCTCCTCTTTTCTCCCCTTGCTGTTGTAATCAGAGAAGAAATCAAATCCTACAGAAAAAAATCCCAATTGCCCCAAAATAACCCACAATACCCAATGGTACCAATTTCAGGTACCAATCATACCACCACTGAATTAACCACGTCTGATAGTTCTTCAATTGAAACAAAAGGTGGTTTATTACCAAAAATTGTTAAAACATTCAAAGCACCGAAACATGGTGAGGATTACACAATCCTACAAGCCTTGGTGAGCATCGACATGATTATTCTCTTCATTGCAACCGTCTTTGGTGTAGGCGGCACGCTTACTGCCATTGACAATATGGGTCAGATCGGTGAATCACTCGGTTACCCGCAAATGAGCACTGCTACATTAGTCTCTCTAATCAGCATATGGAACTATGCCGGTCGTGTCGCTGCCGGTTTCGGCTCAGAAATATTACTCTCAAAATACAAACTACCAC
Organism: Carex sylvatica; assembly: GCA_964058845.1. Taxonomy (NCBI): domain Eukaryota; kingdom Viridiplantae; phylum Streptophyta; class Magnoliopsida; order Poales; family Cyperaceae; genus Carex; species Carex sylvatica. Next base: position 16,301 of record CAXKVR010000057.1, read on the forward strand.
GCCCCACCCTCTTTGCGGTTATACTGTTAATTTCTTGTATCGGTCATTTATTAATTGCATACGGCGTGCCTGGTTGTCTCTATGTTGCCTCGGTGGTTATCGGGTTCTGTTTCGGAGCCGCAATGCCGTTGATCCTTGGCATAATTTCTGAATTATTTGGGTTGAAGTACTACTCAACTCTGTACAATTTCGGTGGCATGGCAAGCCCGGTGGGATCGTACATTTTAAACGTGCGGGTTGCGGGCCGTTTGTATGATCAGGAAGCCAAAAGGCAGAACCTGAACCGGGCCGGGTCATCAGCAAAAGCGCTGACGTGCATTGGAGTGCAGTGTTACAAGAGCTCATTCTTGATTATTACGGCTGTGACGGTGGCCTCGGCACTGGTGATGCTGGTGCTGTCATGGCGAACAAAGGAGTTCTATAGTGGGGATATATACGCCAAATTTAGAGATGGGTTGGAGTCTGAGAAGGTTGATTCTGCTGTGGAGGAGAAATTGGATGAGAAATCTGAGATAAGGTGAGAATAATTGAGCTGAAGAGGCATGTTGTATTAGTTTTTTTTTTTTATTATTTTTTTCTTTTGTGTTGTTTTATTTTTTACTGGTATATGGAGCCATGGAGGTATACAGTATACATTTTTATATGATCAAAGAGAATTGACTTCAATTGATTCTTCATTTTTTTATTTTTTTTTGAAAAGCAGGTAGTGACTACCAGGTGAATTGATTCTTCATTTTCATTTCTGTGGAAGTGTATAACTTTGAGGTTAATACTAATATATAAGGTGTACCTTTGCCAATCTCCCAAAATAAGCTGATTGATGTATTTTATTCTTTCATTTATTTACATTCTTCATTTCTTAATATTGAATAATTTTGCTTTTATTCCGATATCGACATTAACTTCTACTTGTCATAAAAGAGTTTAAATGAAGTAAAATAAAATAATTTTTCCGATATATAATAATAATTAAAGTAAAATTAGAATACAAATATAATATTAAATATAAAGAGTCTTCCTATATTGTGTTTTTGTTATAAATTTGTATAATATTTTTCACCATCATAATTGACCTTTCGTATTTTAAATATGTAATATTAATTTAATAATAGATAAATTAAATACCCAATAATTAAAACTGTACGTATCCAGTATCCTTCCATAATCACTAAAATAAAAGAAGAACACCATGGAAAAATCCAATTAAAAAAAAGTTATTTGAGAAACACTGCCCATTTCATAGCGAAATGAATCTCAAATGATACTTTGGGTTGGGCCCCATCCGTTGTTGCTTTATGGTGTCGTTATCATATCACAATATCACATGCACCTAGTAACACAGACCCAATTGATTGGTGCAAACGACCCGTGACAACTGACAAAGTAGTAGTTATAATGTTTATTTATCTTCCTTATGCAAGGGAATATGTATCCGATTCGGATCGCGTCAACCGCGGAATGTTTCCCTCTTTGCTCTTTTATAAAGAAATATTATCATAATATCTAAAAAAAAAATCCACAGGTATTGTTAGGTACTGCTGAACAGCTGAAGTTATCTTTTACAGTAATAACATGGGGCGGAGGCAAAATTTCCAAGTAACAATGAAAAAAAAAAAACTAGATTACTAGATACAAGTAACAATGAAGAGGCGTGATTAATCAAGAGATAAAAATAGATGTTTTTTCTGCCTATTTTGAAAAGAAAAAAAAAAAGAGATGGAATTTTTAAATTACAAAGAATTAATACTTAACATAGACCTAACCTTAACGACACAAGTATTTTTCGGCAAACAACCTTAATGGCAAAAGTATTTATCATACATAGAAGTAGTGTATTGACAATACCCTACCCGGGCCAACTGTACTCGGTCCATCCATGCCTGCTATTCGGGGTATCTGTGTCCGAGTCCGGGTATAGATCGGGTAAACGGGTACACGGGTACACGGGTAGAGTAGGATTATTTGATAAAATACTCGGGCATACCCACCACGAATTACGCTCGTGCCCGTCCGACCCGACCCGACCCGCTCCGCCGCCCGCCCGTATCCGTATCCGTATCCTATACCCGTAACTCATTTTTCAAAAAAATTCAAAATTTTTTGAAATTTAAATCCCGTCAGTTCAACCGGGCCCGGACACACCTGTCCCGTTAGGTTTTTTTTTTTTTTTTTTCAAATTTTATTCCCTCCAATATTTTCTTTAAATACCATCTCTTCCTCTCAAAAAATTCACACTCTCATTCTCTCAATCTCAATTCTCAAATTTTATTATTCTCAATTTTTTAATTTATTGTTTAAAAAAAATATAATTGGAAATTTAATTCATTCTACAAATCCACAAACGGAATTATGAAGGTATCGAAATTACGAAGTTCTGCACCTCTCGCAAGATTTTTTTTGCGAGATTTAAAGGTAACATTTATTTCATGTTAGATTAATTTATTTTTGTAGAGTACATTTAGTTTATGCTAGATTTATTGAATATTAAGTAATTAGATTAAGTAATTAGATTTGTTAGATTTATTTATGTTAGATTTGTTAGATTTTTTGAATATGTTAGATTTATTTAGTTTATGTTAGATTTGAATATGTGAAGTAATTATATTTGTTTTGAATATGTTAGATTTTATTTTTCAAAATGTTAGATTTATTTTTAATAGATTAAAAAAATTAGTTAGTTTTTTTTTTTTGCATATGTGAAGTAATTATATTTGTTTTGAATTTGTTAGATTTTATTTTTCAAAATGTTAGATTTATTTTTAATATGTGAAAAAAATTTGTTAGTTTTATTTTTTTGAATATGTGAAGTAATTATATTTGTTTTGAATATGTTAGATTTATTTTTAATATGTGAAAAAAATTGGCTAGTTTTATTTTTTTTGAATATGTGAAGTAATTATATTTGTTTTGAATAGGTTAGATTTTATTTTTCAAAATGTTAGATTTATTTTTAATGATTAAAAAAATTGGTTAGTTTTATTTTTTTGAATATGTGAAGTAATTATATTTGTTTTGAATAGGTTAGTTTTTTTTTTTCAAAATGTTAGATTTATTTTTAATATTTGAAAAAAATTGGTTAGTTTTATTTTTTTGAATATGTGAAGTAATTATATTTGTTTTGAACTGCGACGTATTTTTCGTGTCCGTATCAACCGTCCCTTCCGAAAGTTGTTTTAGTTCGACGAACAGGATCCTCTCTGATAAACGAAGTAAGTTAGGTGCACATGTTTTTGAGAGACTTGTGTGCTTGAAAGATTGGATTGCTGCTGAAGAGCACAGGCAACATGTGCCTCAACAACCATCATCATTTGAACCCGACACTGAAGAAAGCAGTACCGAGGCGTAGCACGAGGATAATTCGGATTCAGACGGTGCCGAAGAGAGCGAACAATGGTATATGAATTCAAACTACTAGATAGGTAGTGTCGGTATAAATTTCTAACCTCTTTTAATCTTTATGGTTATTTTTTAAATTATAAATTTCTAAACATTTCAATTAGTTTTTAAATTATTTATTTTAAAGAAGAATTATTAACAAAAAAAAATTAGAACTCCGCTTATATTATTTTACATAGCTGGTCCTAAGTCCGGAATTAAGGAGGAGGGTAACTTATATTTTTTAATCTATTATTTAAAAATAATTCATAATTATTTTTAAAGTAATTGATTTAAGAAATTTTTTATTTTTATTTTATTCTTTTAAAGTTTTGATTTAATTATATTTTTTATTTATATTTTATTTAACTTATTAAAAATAAATGAACGTTTAGAAAATAAATTATAAATATAAATAAATTATGAAACTATAAAATTAGAATGATAATTTGAAAATAAAATAAAATGACTCGTGTAAAGAAATAAATAAATACATTTGTATTTAGCCGAATAAATATACAAATTTTTGCATGAATAATTTTTATATATAAGTTACAAATTTTATTTATTTATATACATTATTTGATATTGAACTATTCTGATTTTAAAAATTAAATTATAAACACATAATAATATTCGTACAGCACCGTAAAAAAAAAACACATAAAAAACAGAGAAAAAAAAAAACCGGACCAGACCGGCCCCTATCCGGATTATCCGGTCACTTACCTGGACCGCCCTGCCCCTCAAGGGTACAACAGGCACGGGTATAAGACGAGCAGGGCACGGTTTTAAAAAAAAAATCCGTGATACCCGGCCCATGGTACCTGTATACCCGTGATACCCGTACCCGACCCCTATCCGTGCCCGATCCAAGATATACCCGGTCCGCCCGGCCCCTACCCAAGAGCAACCCACTACATAGAAGTCAAAATTATGGGCCTATATGGGTTCGGCCCAAATAGAAGGCAAGTTATTTTCTGTTGGGCCTAGTATTGATCATCATTAAAAGGGGTGCTCCGGAGCATATTATCGTCCATATACCATGTGGGATAATCTGGCTTAGATCCAGAAGAACCGTCTGTTTTCTCAATAATAAAAAAAAGAAATAGCCGTTTGTTTGCACCAAACGAAACCAAGCATTTTTGCATGAACTGTACGGTGGAAACTGAGAGGCAAGGCAAACTAAACCAAGCATTTTTACATGAACTGTACGCTTGTGCTGATCATAATTAAGATCAACGCAAGATTTTGTGTTGACCGCGTTAATTTTTTGTATTGAAATTTCATAAGGTAATTTCTTAATAAAAATAATCAATACAGAGGCAGATTTCAAAACACAAAATATTCAAGGTTTTCATGTAGAAAATAAAATCTGCAATACAGAATTTTCTTTAAAAGGTTATAAACAATTTTTCTTTTCCCATAAAATGATTGTTGAGGTGATATTGGGATCCCACATTGAGAATTAGCGACTATTCTGAACAATTACTCATCCATTCAATTGTAAAACATAACTAAAACTAATTCGTGAACCGAAATTAGCACTATTCCTCATTCATTCAAACACATTCAAAATAAACAAATGTAAAAGTAGTTTGACGAGAGAGAAACAAGAGGGTGTTCTTAGACAAAAGCCGACCAGTGCAACTACTCATTAATGATATGGCAATCGACGTCACATTCTGAGCCCAGTCCTGTAAACACTGTGGGGACTGGGGTGGGGCCAACATGGGAGCAAATTTGTCAAGTTACTCGTAGCAATTGGAGCAAGTTAGTTTTTGGAGGTGTTTTATCTGAGTGGGATAACTTTTGTATATATGTAATAAGTTATTTAGTTTGATCTTCTGTACATAAATTTTTTTATCAATATATTTGTTGGCAACCTTGTTGTCGACCAATTAAAAAAAAAAGTAACTAGACAATGAGATCCAGCCGAACGCATACTGAACATAAATATGACCCTAAAATATAATAATACGTTACGAATATAATTTTTTCATCAAGAAAAAAACTAAGCATTTTGTTTAAACCAAACTTGAAACGGATGCAGGAGGTTAGCTAGTCAGGCCTGGAACATGTTTATGTGTTTTTAGCTTCTTTTTTCTTCTCCAATATATAGATAGTTATCTAAATCAGTCACATTGCTAAATTAATAAACTTGTAAAATTAGAAATTTTGTTTTATTTCTGTAATTTATGTTACAATTATTACAATTAATATTTGCATTTAAAAATCCCATGATCCAAGATGCTTGGTTCAAGTGCATCCTATTTTTTTTTTAAAAATATTAACAAATTGCAGCATATATACCGACCAATTGTTAGGAGCAGCACTTGATTTTATTCGTTTTTCCAAATTAATAGTTGGCATTTTGATATTTAAAATTGAAAAAAAATAAATCTAAAATAAGAAGAACTGGACTTTAGAAGTCCAGCCTATATAGTTTTCTAATTTTGGGCCTAATGATTTGGGAATAAGTACATGGCTAAGGCATCATGGACTGGACTTTCAAACTTCGCTCATCAAGCCTGAACTTCAATTCAGTGTTGATTTTTTTTTTGGAATTTTTTAAATTTCAATTCTAAGATGTTAATTTTATTATTTAAAAAAAATTGGGGAAAAAAGAAATATAGAAAATATAAAAATATTGTTGCAAACCCTTATGGTGGAAGTCTGGCACAGTCAGAAAATTGAGAGTGAAGACACTGGATAATTTAATATATAGTGTAATCTTATTTTATTTTAAAAATTAGATAAAATTATAATTTATGTATGGGGACTTACCTCATTTTCCTCACGGCCAGAATCTTTATGGATATTCTTCATTTCACAAGAAAGGGCATGATATACTAAGTCCTGTATATAGAAAAGGTCATTAATTACTGTTTTTCATTAGAAGCTGGAAGAACGACCAAAACCACAAAACTAAGTGGCCTATATATTATATAACAGGAGTGTACGTAGGAACTAACTACATTGAGCTAACATAACATAATTTCAAATATCTTCTAGAAGCGAAGATTTCAAACATTCAATACCACAAATTTCAATTCAAACTGACAAGAACCAAAACTTAACACTAGTACTATAGTCAATCAATTATTGTTAATCAATTATTGTTGCCGTTGTTGTTTCCATTGACTCCTTCCTTCTCCTTCGTTCCCTCATGCTCCACTGGTACCTTATCCGAGCTGGTGCTCACGGCTTCCACCTCTTTGTTAGCTTGCACCGGCACTCCGTCTCTAAACCTCGCATAAATATCCTCTTTGTAAAAATTTCTCGTGCGCCACACCAATACCAGAGACACTACAGCGCCGATGAATGTCACTATGGTGATAATGATGAATGATTCCTTGAAGCACTGCACGCCCAAACATGTCAAGTCTTTCGTCCCGGGTGGATTTTGCTTTCTGGCTTCTTTGTCGTACATACGGCCGGCGATCCTCACATTGAGTATGTACGACCCAATCGGACTTGCTACGGCACCAAAGTTGTATAGTGTAGAGTAGTATTTGAGCCCGAATATTTCTGATATTATGGCGAAGAGAAGAGGCCACTGTGCGCCAAAGCAGAAACCGATGATGACTGATGCAACATAGAGGCTTTGGTTCACACCGAATGCGATAAGGATGTGGCCGACACAGGAGAGGAGAAGGATGAGAGTCAGCATGAGTGGACGAGGGAATTTGTACCTACAATAAAATTAAAAGGTGATGATTAATAAATAATAATGAAAATTTAATTAAAAAATCATCCATTAATTCAAATAAATTAATCATATTAAATTGAGAGAATTAGAACTTCTAAGAGATTCCGATATACCTCTTGAGGATGTATTCGGAGACAAACCCAGAAAAATTACGGCCGGCATAATTCCAAATGCTGATTAGAGATACAAAAGTGTTGATGCTCTTAGTAGGGTAGCCTAACGACTGCCCGATTTGACCCATGTTGTCGACTGCCGTTAGTGTGCCACCTATACCGCATATTGTAGCTAAGAAGAGAATTATCATGTCGATGCTGAAGAGCGCTTGAAAGATAGTGTAATCTTCACCCCTTGCTGGAGGACTCAATGCACCCTTAACACTGAGGCATCCCAAGCTTGAGATCGGTTCAGTCTCATTGCTTGCTTTGCTGATTGCTTCAGGCTCTGCTGGTTGGTCTGAGACTGTAACAATTGTTATGTTTTTTTCAGGCTCTGGTGCAGTGATTTGCCCATATGTTTTCAACTCTTCTCGAGCGATAACATAGATAGGCAAAAACACAAGCAGGATGACTATGGTAGTGGTGACACTAAACTCGGCATGAGTGAAATTAACTTGGTTCTCTACTATAATAGCAATCATGAGGAACACTGCAAGGGCTATGGAAATGTAAAGGAACTTAAAGAAGGATTTTGTTTCTCCCTCGCGATGGGTGTACGGTATGATTCGTATGGTGTAAGCAAAAATTATGGAAATGACACCAGGTAACCATGCTATGAGGAGAACAAGAGACTCGGAGTCATTGCCATATAGTGCTTGGTAGAGTTGTGTATAGATTGCACCACTCAGGCCGACAAAACTTTTGAGTAGTCCTAGCACAACTCCTCGACTCTCTGGGAAATTCTTCACAGCTGTGACAAGTGCGCCGGTATTAGCAAAAGACTGTGAGTTTGCACCAATACATATGTAAAGGCACATGAGCCAGACTTGGGGACGTGCGGTTCGGCCGGTTATGGCAAGGTAAATCATGAGATAACCACCGAGGTTCATGCCTGCGCCGACTATAAGTACAACCCATGGCGGCGACACCTCATTAATAAGCCCAGGTATAATACCGACATTGGCACCGAGGTCCTTGAAGAAGCTAAGAGTGTTTAGGGTTTGTTGGTCGTACCCAAGGTTCTTCTTTATGTCTTTAGAGTAGATACCAAAGATGTATGTCCCACCGGCTGCCGCCATCACAAGAATGGCGGCAAAAAACATGAACCACCGGCCATGTAACACATGCATGGTGAAGCCGAAAGGGCTGAATTTGGGCCCATTGCTTCCGGCAAACACCATGGTTATCTTGTTAGGGTTTGTATTTGCTTGCCTGACTTAAGTTAGAGTGTTGGGTATATATTGATATTAAGGAAGCTTAAAAAAAAGAAGTAGAAATGTGACTGTGTGTGTCATGTTTTTGGACTTTTGACTGAGAAAATTTGAATATTCTATCAGCGAGGTAAGAACCAGGTAATTATCATTGACCAAGTTATTGAATGGCTTATAGGAAACTCTAAGAGGCAAGTAAGAAAGGGACCGCTATTGACTTGTAACATAGAAACAAACTCTGAGGGTGGATTATAAGCAATGTTTTTTTGTGGCAATCATAACAGAGTATGTTGTGTTGCATGCAAAACAATGTATATTTTTTCAGAATAGATTTTATATTTTTATATGAAACTTTTCAAAACAGTACTAACTGTTGTGCTTTCCTTCCTAATTTAACCTGACAAAATTACAAGTTTGATATGAAATAAAAGGTCAAATTTGTCTGGAGTGGTCCAATAAATTTGGAGAGTAACCTCACAAAATTACAAGTCACAACAAGGTATAACTGTCATTATGTCACAGACAGATAAAACATACATAATACCAGAAGTTTATGTATATGTGTGGGTAAAAATGTATTCACAACGACACAGCATTAATTTATATTAACAAAACAAAATGCTGAAATCAAGGAAAAAAATAAAAATGATATTGATACACTGGAGGACATTCTTTGTGTGGGCTATTCGCTAGTATAAAGTTGATATCAAGCTAATTAAATGTCTAATTTGTGATTTTCTATGGGAAGAAAATTGTCTTTTATTACTGGATGAATTATATGCTGTTTCTCGCTAGCTACTAGCTAACTAATTATTAAATACAATACCAATAAAAATAAGAACTTTCAGCACCACGGAAATCATTAAAATAGTAATAGAATCAGCTCTTAATCTAGTGATAAATTAAGAGCAACACTTATCTCGAGGTTATTGGTTTGAAACTTATGAAAGATTCTTTATAAACATTACATAATATGAGGGTTAAAAATTTTCATTGGTTTTGCGTTTCATATATCATTTCTATTTTCTAAGTTTTAACAATCAATCCGAACCAGTGTTGTAAATAATGGTATGCGGTCGTCGGACGGACGGGGTACCGCCAAGCAATTAATCGATATGTGACCGATTAATTTGAATTATGCGAACAATTTAACGTTTTTATTAAATTTATGTATATATCATAATTTATTTAACTCAATAAACTTATTAAATAAACTTAATTTCATTATTATAACATGACACTACACTTTTTTTTTTAACGCATAAGCACTTTACATGTGTCAGTAACACATTTATTTAATGAAAAAATAAATTCAAGAGTTATACTTTTTTCAAATACTAATAACATATTATGTGAAAGAAATGAAAAATTTCAACATAAAATCACTAAATTTAGTTTATAATAACAACTTAGTTTCGTAAATTAATATGTCATACCAATTGAAAAAATTACATCAGTAATTAGTAAGAAAATATATGATAAATAAATAGAAGAATAATTAATCAATTTTAAAGTAAGTAAGAAGAAAAAATATATATATAAAAATATTGAATGTATTTCCAAGTACAAACAAAACCGCAATACATGATTTATAAAACTTATTTCACACACTATCACATAAAAAAAAAATCAATGTGTAATTTTTTTTTTCTGAAATAAATTAGAATAAACGGGAATAAACGGCTGATTAAAAGGTAAAATGGCCGATTAATTTGAAAAATTTGTCAAAAGTCATCCGTTAAGTGTATTCGTAACAATTTGATCACTGTTTTTGATTAAACGACTGATTAATTGGCCGTTTAGGCCATTTTTTACAACACTGATCCGAACCGCTTAATATGACCTTCATATTAAATTGTGCTTGTATACAAAATTATATATATATTTTTTTTTTTTTGCTATTTTGTAAGATAGGTACAAAATCATTGTTTTAAAAAAAATATGGACCATTCAAAAATAATGATTTTGTATCTCTCTAAACAATTAGTAAAAAATATAAAAATATAAAAATTTGTTAACTAAATATATTTCAGTATGAAGATCATGTTGAACGGTTTCAATCGATTATTTAAACTTTAAAAATAGAGATAATAATATCGAGGAATGATGTAACCCTACTCAAATAATATATATAAAATTAAATTTAAAAAAGTTTATCTTTCTATCTAAAAATAAGAAAGTGGTGACTGTGGCACATGCGAAATTAGGAGTGCCAAACACAGAGGAAACAAACCAGATCGAGAGTATATTGGTCCAGCACGTACTTTATCTGACTGGATAAAGGGAATGATTAATTGTTCTTTGATTGCGTAGGTATATGTATTTGTTGCAGAATACAGACATTGTGAATATTCTTGTGATCCGCACTGCGTTGAAATTTCTACGCAATTCTCATACGACAGGTATTGTTAAAATTACTACATCAGCATGCGTGGAGATAATGTTACGCAATTATGGAATAATGCTGATCAGCTATTAAGTAGACCAATTAATATTTTAATACTTTCTTTCATATATATATATATATAGACTAATATGCTTTCAGTAGCATATGGGCCGAAGTACTATCGGTCTAAATTTAAAATTTTGAAATTCAAAAAGTCGATATGAACCGTTAGATGTGATCTCTTGTGCTTGGAGACCAAATTTTACATTTTTCTGAATATTTTTACTATTTATTAAGTCACTTTGAAAATTATTAATTCAACAGTGGCTTCTCATTTTGAAAATCCAAACAACTGATCCGAACCGCTCAACAAGATCTCTATATTGAAATGTACTTGGAGACCAAATTTTATATTTTTTGGAATTTTTTTACTATTTATTAAGGCACCTTGTGATTTTTATTGTTTTTACTATTCACAGTAAAACAAAAAATTTCAAAGTAGCTTAATAAATAGTAAAAAAATTTCAAAAAATATAAAATTTAGTCTCCAAGCACATTTCAATATAGAGAACATGTTTGAAAATTCGAATCAGTTGTTTGGATTTTCAAAATAAAAATATAGTGTGTAGTACAAATGTATTTTACTCCACGGCTCAACCAAGTCAAAATAGCCGATTCAAACCATTAGATATTTAATCTATATTAAAATGTACTTCGAGACCAAATTTTACATTTTTTAGAATTTTTTTACTATTTATTAAGATGGTTTGAAAATCATTGTTTTTTAATGGTGCAGAATTTTTAATAAAAACAACAATTTTCAAACCATCTTAATAAATAGTAAAAATATTCTAAAAAATATAAAATTTGGTCTCCAAGTACATTTTAATATAGATTAAACATCTAACAGTTTGGATCAGCTATTTGGACTTCAAAACTAGACATATGAGCGCGAATTAAAATACCCTCATTAATTCACGAAGTAGCGTAGTCTTACTCTCTCTCTCTCTCTCTCTCTCTCTCTATATATATATATATATATATAGAGTAAGTCTACCATACATTGCAATGCATAGGCACCTCTATGCATTGGACTATAAATCACCATATTCAAAGTTCAAATGACCGATCCAAACCGTTCATCTTGTTCTCCATATTAATATGTGCTTGGTGACCAAATTTTATATTTTTTGGAATTTTTTTACTATTTATTAAGTCACTTTGAAAATTACTGATCCAACGGTGCCTTTTGATTTTACTGTAACCGTTGGATCAGCGATTGTCAATGTGGCTTAATAAATAGTAAAAAAATTCCAAAAAATATAAAATTTGATCTTCAAGCACATATTAATATGGAGAACAAGATGAACGGTTTGGATCGGTCATTTGGACTTTAAATATGGTGATTTATAGTCCAATGCATAGAGGTGCCTATGCATTGCAATGTATGGTAGACTTACTCTATATATATATATATATATATATATAATTGCTTGAAGATAAAACAGTTGTTTGTATGAAAATATTATGAACACATATATTTTTTTAAATAAAAGTGAAAATCAAACTATCTAACTATTTTATATTTATAAAGAATTTTTTATCTGAATTTCGAACATGCAATAACATACATATTATTTAATAATTATGAGAATAATACATATAATAAAAGCTCCCCTTCTAATCCGGACACATATAGTTTCGAATTAATTTACGACATTTTGACATTTTGCATCGAGGACAATATTTTAATCACCGAATATGCATATTATTAATTTAATAACAAAATATATTCAATAATTTTAAACGACACGTGCACTTGAGTGTTCTTTTGGCAACAAAATTCAACAATTTAAACAATTCTGTTTGAATGATTGTTAATTTGTTCTGATCTTTTTCATACATGAACCATTATTTGATAAAAAAAATACTTTTCTATGCCTTTTGGTCACAGAGTATACATACACAAAACAATTCTAATTCAACTACGCAACACGTAAGGGTCTCTTGGTCGGTATTATTTTTCCCATTTGTTGAATAATAATCTAAATTGAAAAATATCAACATAAATACTTGAGCTGATTGAATAGAACTTCCAGCTCAGCATGAATGGGAACATAATCTTGATAATTAAATACTTGATATATACTGATAAACCCAAGCTACTTGTACTACAGTTGGTCAAAATTTAATAGAGCCACAGATTAATTTGCTTGGTCAGAATATAATACTTATTCTGGGTGGTGTAAACGCCACAATTTTGTACATGAATACGACAAAATCATTGCTCAAACGCAGAGAAGATTTATTTATAATTATATTAACAAGGATTGATAAGAGCTGATAAAAAAAAGCACTTTTGACAAGTCAGGGATAAGGTTCAGTGTGAATGTGTGATGGTACAAGAAATTGATAATTTCCTACTATATTTAGAAAAATATAACTTTGCTTATATTACTAGAAAATTTCAAAGAGACTTATCCAATTTTTATTGGATTTATTTGAGAATTGTATAATAACAAATGCCACGGAGGATCATTAGAGATCATATTTCTAATTAGTCAACAATATATTCCGATGTTAATTAATGCCAAAGAAATTAATCAGCTGATTTTACGAAACGAAACTTGGCCATTTGTAGACAATAAGAATTGTGAATTTGGAATTCTCTAGTTTCAATCAATCATTTAATTTTAGAAAGTGATATTTTGCACAGGAACACTGTTTATTAATAGAACTATAGAGGCAACTCAATGGTTCTTCTCAAGCATCGCAAAATCAATATCTTAATTTATATTAATTTTTAGATAACTTGCTTATAAGGAACCAATGAGATGTTTGGTGAAGGCCAAGTTAAATAAGATTTTAGTTGGTTTTTCAAAGTTATTATTATTTAAGTTTTTTTTATTGTTTGATTGAGGCTTAAAAAGTAAAAAAGATCGAAATTTAGAAGAAAAGTGAATATATATATATATATATATATATATAAATCACCGATCACAACGGGCTCCAGCTTCCATAGACATGATCGGTACTACGTAGGTGATTAACTTAGGTCGACTTAAAATTAGCCTTTACGTTGATTTAGGCTGGAATAACTATTCCGTAATTGACGGTCACTCTAAGTGAGGAATACATTAATTTCATATTCCTCGATTTAAGTAGCGGATAACAAATTCATAGTGGTTAAATATGTTTCATAGGGGAGGCAAATTCATAGCTGATACAAATGTGATTGTTTTAACAGTTAGTTTGTAAGCTTTAAATCCAAATATTAAATAAAAGATGGAAAGTTTAGAAAATACAATTTACATTATTTAACAACAATAAAAATCAGCAGAATGATTGTCAAAATAAAATAAAAAAATGAATTTTGAATATGCCTTATATGATCATATATGTTGTGCATAAAAATTTAGCTTAATTAATATGAAAACGGCTCGTCATCAATTAAACGATATAAAAAAAAATATTAAGGGAAAATTGCACTAAAAATATAACATACTTGTTATTTATTTATTTTTATTACCATTGAGTCAGTTATTGAAATTGTGAAAAAGTTGGGGGGCTATATATTTATTAAAAAAAATAGAAGCACCACAATGTCACATGTATAACAAATATTTTCATGTAAAGGAATCATTTTTTTTTTCCTTCATCTGTTTAACAAAACATCATACTTTTTAGTTATGACCAAAAGAAATAACTACAATTAAACATTAAATATAATAGTGCTATTTTAAAATTGAACTATAATGATCACTATATTCGTACAAACGCTAAAATATTGATGAATAATTATTTGAGTACCTGTAACAGTACCCGCACTACAGTATTCGCACTTAGATTAATATTATATTATAGTCCCCAGTAATTATATTGTGTCCATTAATTATTATTCTAAAAATATATTATATAGTTTCAACTAATTATTGTTCTAAAATCCCAGTAGCACTATTTCTTTATGGTCTCCACTAATTATAGAGTTTTCCTTTTACAGTACCCGCACTCGTTCCCGTATCAACTTTTTTCTAACAAAAATAGTTGACTTCATAGGAATAAGTACTTCAGTGTATAGATAAAACTACTTTCAGTGTCATATATAAAAAATACTTAGATATTTATACCTTCGTAGTTATAAATATTTAGAAGATAAGATATTAACACTTAAAAAGAAGATATTAATACTTTGATGCATAACTTGTTATGGTTATCCCTTTTCGAGTTCTCCAATCATCCCCGCGTCAGCATTCATCTAACAAAAATAGTTGACCTCATACGTATAAATATTTCAGTGTATAAATACTTTCAGTACTTAGATATTAATACTTTCAGTGTCATAGTAAAAAATACTTGCAAGTATATGTATAATACTTGTACGGCGAGGTATAAATACTTGCGCGACGACGAGTCTGAATGTACGTCATTATGGATCTCATTTGAAAGAAAAAATTGCTTAGGTATTAATAATTTAAAAAAAAATGTGGATATTTTGCAGTCTCTACATAAAATTATCTTTCTGCATTTAATTTTCGGTAGTCCTTCTGCGAATACAGTGCGGGTATACTACTGCGGGTACTATTATTTTCGCGGTACAGTACCCGCATAATAAATAATTATTCACTTCATAGCTATAAATACTTCCGTGCATATGTATTAATACTTCAAGAAAAAAAATCGAATTATAAAGTTTTTATAATCTCTAAAAAAAATTATTTTTTAACATTTAATTTTCAGTAAATACAGTCTGACACTGTTATCAGCTTTCAAAATTGATAGCATATATAGCATTTATTATTTCGAAATGCTACAGCGACCGTATGAATGCTATTTAAATTTTCAAGGAAAATTGATTAGTCTTCACTCATGCACACACCATCCTTTTTGCTTTAGTTCTATATGAAAATGTTGGTTAGAATGGAAAAATTAAAACTTATTGTGCCGTGACTAACATGCTCTAATTTTGGTGTCGTGGCGTACTGTGATTAAAATGTTCAGGGGTAATTATGGCATGTGAATAGTTACAGTACGCAAATAGTTACGGCACGCGAGTTACGGTGTGACTCACGTGCCGTGATCATTCGCATGTCATGTTCAAACGTAACTGGTCACATTTCTCATATTGAACTATTTTTTCATAATTTAAGTTAGTTTATTCAATATTCACTATTTGATTAAGACCTAACGATCCTAATTATATTTGACTCGCGTGATTACGTGCCGTGCTGTGATCGGATATTTCGCGTGACGTGCCGTATCAAATTTTCTACAAACTAATCACAGCACGTAAATAATCAGAACACGAGACACACAAGTCACGGCACGGAACAGTAACACATACCGTTTCGTGACAGAGCCGGCTCCTTCGTGCCATTTTTCCCACTCTAATGTTGGTCTTTGTATTACTATATAATAATTAAGAAGGTAAGAAACATCTTGCAATGTGAACTCTTACAAAGCATATCAAGTAACATATCAGAATTTCCTGAAGTTGCAGTAGACTTGTAAATCTTCTAGATACATGGGTTCGTTAAAATCAACAGAGAAATAAACGTACTTGATCAGATATTTTCTCAAATGAAAGTGAAGGCATGAGTACGTCTATGCTATACATGTATCAAAAATAATATTGTCCATTTAATTTTGTCTAATAGCTACCTCTAGCTTGTGGATGCGATAGTTTTGTTTTTCTCAACTAACATATAACAATGTTAACTTACAAAAAAAAGAAAAAAAAGATAGCAATGTTTTGAGTACAAAATTTTACATTTTTTATAATTTTTTTACTATTTTTTTTTCAATAGATAGAAAATCACTATTTTTGAATGTGTTTCATAATATTATGAATAAAGATAAAATTTTGTCTCCGAACACATTTTAATATGAAAATTATGTTGAGCGGTTCATCTCGACTGTTTGGACTTCAAGATATTGAGATTGAACATGAAGTAAAATATAACCCTCCATGAAGCACAATAGCACAACTCCTTTATATATATACTAATATAATTTTCTATATGACATGCATACATAAATGTTGCTTTAAAAATTTCACAAAGTCACAATTTCGGACCTATCTTTTTGAAATTAACAGGAAAGTTTGAAAAATTGATGAGTATGTTGTGTCTATGCTTTTGTCCACTATTCACCCTTTTTGAATTGTGACAAGTAGAAAAGGATATGACACAAAATTAGAAGATGCTTGAAAGGGAGAGAGATGAGAAATTCAGGGCACAGTTCCTTTTGCGTCTGTGGCTCTTGTTCTTTCTTCATTTCAAGGTTAGATAAATTGATGCACCACATGCATGGTTACAGTCAAACCAACTTTTTTACATTATTTAGTTGTATTTTTTTTCTTCTTTTGCTGTATTTTGTTCCGTTGTACCATGAGTTATTTGTTTTTTATCTAAATTTTAAGAGTTTTGTCAGTTTGTATTGTAAGACAAACCGATTATTTTCCACAAATTATACAACTGTGAGAATGATATGTTTGTATATGTTGCTATATATATATCCAAAACATCACTTTTTTGGTGGGTCAAATGTCATGAAAACGCGTTAGATGATGCGTCAACAACAGTAGCATTTGCCACTTGGGCTAAACCACAGCTTGGCACAATGTAATAAACCAGAACCAACTGTTGCAACTGATCACACAAATCTATATGGGCCGTCAGACCAGGCCCAAGTGCATGTTTTGGAAACAGTGTATCAAACCCACATGACCATCAAAGTTAATAATGTGAAGGAAATAAAATTCAACATTTTGAATTGCAACACAATGAGATGAAGTCACGACTCAGTAATAATGGATCAAACTATCAGTTTTTCACTATTCCCCACAATTGTTCACTTGTTGGGAAATCATTAATTGGGAATGGGTTAGCAATTCTGTGGAGTTTAATTATATCAGTATAGTGGTTAAATTTGGAAATATATTTTTGTTTAGAAAGGAAAAAGGTTGTGCTAAAAAGAAAGAAAAAGGGCCCAATGGGCTCCTTTTAAAAAAAATAACTTGTACATTTATTGTTTACGTTAAATAAAAAAGCTTGGATAAAGTATATTGTTTAAAAAGCTACTACATTCGTACAACAATACTAATCTATCGCAGTGGCAAAGGTGGCTGCTGCGATAGCTACAGATTTATGTATCATACGGTTGAGGATGAAATTTAATAAAAAAAAATTTCTTTTTTTAAAATGGATAAAAAATAACTGTTTTTTGAACAGTCAAAAAACAGTAATTTTGTACATATCTTAAAAAATAATAAATTTTTATTTTCAGACATATTTTAGTAATTAGTATGGATATTATATTAAGCCGTTCAGATCAACAATTCAGATTTTAGAAATAAATATATAAAATATGAGGTATAATGAAGTATGAAAGACATGAGGTATTAGAACGCCCTCTTTCAGTTAACACACCTAAATAGCAAAAAGTTAAACTATTGCAGTTGATTTTTATCACAAGATAACAGAGATTGAAGAAAGAAAAAGAAGAAATAAAAACAAAGAGAATACAAAAAATACGAAGGAGAAGAAAGCGCCACCAAATGCTTCTAACTGCCGACAGAAGAAGTCAACCACCTTTCTTTCGTCTAGTGGCTTCAGTAGGTGATTGTCCATACCAGCGGCGACGGCCTTCTGAACATCTTCGCCGCTTGCATCAGCTGACACAGTGATGATTGGTATGTGGATCCCGTACCGGCTTTCTTCTGTCCGGATCTGTCTGGCTGCTTCGTAGCCATCCATCACCGGCATCTTAAAAGGAAAATTACAAAAAAAACGATTCAGTTGTTGTTGTAATTGTAAAGAAATTATAGAATAATTTGAATGAGGATTACCGTCTCAGATTTTGGTATTGCACTTGTCAGATTTAGTACCAGTACACTATATCAATGTACAAGATCCATTCCAGTTTCACCAATACTCCATCCTCTTCAAATTTCTTAGCCTACGGTATGTGTTTTGGTGGCACTAATTTGGAAATTTGGAGATGATGGCAAAAACAAAATAAGGGTTCTCTATGAGTAGAGGCGCTATGAGGATGAGAGAGGAGGATGCGGAATTTATAGCGGGAAGTAAAAGAGAGCCTTTTCAATTAGTGGCTCAGATTATGTAGTTTGTGTTATTGCGGCTGAGATTAATTTGTAGTAGCAATGTTATCAAAGATAACCATAATGGAAAAACCTAAATCCAGCGGCAATGATGAAAAGTAATTAAAGCAACCCTAAGCCATCAAGAAACTCATCTCCACCGCCAAATAGTGAAATGCTCGAAACATTTTTTTACTATAACATGAACAGATTATTCAAGTTTCTCACCAACATACTTGGCATTTAAATTATTTGTACTTTTGTTTAGTACTGATAAATGTTGATAAGGTGGTAAAAAAACGACTCTGTAATGTACTCATAAATTGTAAAATATTAAAAAAAGTTGATAACTTTTATCTGACAAAATATTAAAAAAACGACTCTGTAATGTTGAAAGAATAGTTGCCATTTTTTCCTCTGGTAAGTCCTATTTCGAGAGCTTTCTTTACCAGATTTAGCGCTTCAAAACCATTTTTCGCGATCACAACCTCCGCTCCAAGCTTTGAGATTACTTTGGACCCCACCATTCTTATGATGTAATCGTCATCAACCATCATCAACCAACAGGACACGCTTTCTACTTAACGGCTTCTTACTTTGAACTGTACTGCTAGTTTCTTCAGTTATTTCACATGGTTCTTGTGGATGGATATTTACTTGCAGTTCAGGTGATGGGTTGGTTGCCGCTCTATCTACATGCAATTCCTTAGTTTTATCAAACTCTTGTATGAATTTGAACAACTCGTGCAACCGAGTACCATGGATCGGCTTTCTCAAAGTAAGATTGCATGGAAGGGCTCTGAATTGACTCAAATGTTTTTCAGTTACTTTTGAGTCAGCAATACAGGCAATCTTGCAATAAAGATTGATGTTTCTTTTAATGAATTCAGTTAAAGTTGCTAATATGTCTGAAGGGTTTCCATTGGATAGATCAACAATTACTAGAATCTGTAAAGGAAATTCACTTGACAATTCTGCTCTTGGCAGTGGTTCAGAATCTTTTTCCCTGCAATGCAAGAACCCTTCGTTCTCTACATTCTCACTTTTCCTTGAAAATGTCTTGCGAAGAAGTACAGAATCTGATTTGCTCGAGGAGTTGATGTTATGCTTTATCTTTTCAAGAGTTGGAGAAATATGCTTGGCATGTTTAGCCGTCCACACTTTTATCCCAAGGCTCTCAATCCATGTCTGTAGGATTCTTTTTGTTTCACTCCCTTAAACAAAGAGAAGGGAATGAACTTTCATGTAATGCGACTC
>CAXKVR010000058.1:0-19266 GCA_964058845.1 Carex sylvatica
ATTTGAACAGTTGATGGAATTAATTCTGAGCGCAGTACAAAAAAAGAGCATTAATGGTAATTTAAGTCATTCAAAAGGCCCATGGATGAATAATAAATGTTTTGCATGTTGAAGGATCCATGTAAAAATATAATACTACCAACAAAGGAGATTAATTTTGCACTTGACAAATACTTAATTGTTCCTGCTTACCTGTTTACCTAGACTACAGTAATGTAATTCAATGCTCTCCTTGAAAATCCAGGAGATGTCCATTGGGAGTGTTGTAGCAGCCCTGTGACAGTTTGACCATCGGATCTAGCTTAAAATATTCACAATTAATTGTTAAACCACTCCAACCTCATCCAGCTATTCCTAACGCACTATATATCCAAGTGTGTGTGTGTGTCTGTGTATATATATATCCTCACCAATCAATAACACTTGAAGTACTCCCACTGCATCAAAACAAAAGAGAATCAACTAGTTTCACTTCCCTTCCTTTTTCAAACAAATAACAAAAGAGCGCTAAAGAGAGATCAGAGAAGATATATACAAAGCTAAAAAAATAGAAAAAAAAAAAGAGGTATAGAGAGAGAGGTTGATATAAAGAAAAGAGAAACAACACCAAATTAGGAGAGGTGGAACCAATATATGGCATGTATAAACATGTACAATCCAGATCATCAATCGCATTACCCGATCGCCGGTCCCCGTATTTCCTTCTCTAGTGACTTCTCTCTCGAGTGCCCGCCACCAGCATCTCAATCCCGCAACCAAGCAGGGCCTAGTGATCCCGACTTTGAGTTCTCAGTGGGGTCACACCAGATGATAGCGGCCGACCAGCTCTTCTTCAAAGGCCGTATTCTCCCGATGAAAGAGTCGACAAGCCATGGAAGCGGTCACCGAGTGACGACACTGAGAGACGAGCTGAGAGCGCAGGATCGAGGGAATGATGAGAGGCCACCGAAGGCAATGCGGTGGAAAGGGCTGCTTGGCTTGAGAAAAGGTAGCAATAGCAAGAAAGCAGAGAGCAAGAGCGAACTCGAGTCTGTATCGGAATCAGAGAGCACTGATGTGAATTTCAGGAGGTTCAGTACTCAGGTTATTTTCTTTTCCCTCCCTCTGCTGTCTTTATACTGTAAATTTGTAATGTGTAATGCTGAAATAATCTAGTTAGTCAAAGAAAAAATGCATAATGAAATCTTGTTTTTTATATTGTTATTAGAACATTTTGCAGGAGCAAAAATTGTAAGTGATGTTTACTTTTTTGCTAGAGGGTTATTGTTTGACTTTAGATACAAATATAACAATGTGATTTTGAATGTATAGAAGAGTGCTACCTTATTAGTACAAAATTTCTAGTCTAGTAAAGTGGATATTATTATATCATTACCAAAATATTTTGCTCTAAATTTTAGAAAAATATTTTAGGTTCTGATATTGATAACGGTTTAAATTAATTTATGAATCTGGTTAATTAATTGAGGTAGTCTTAGAGGAACTTTTGCTATCTTGTATAATAAATTGTTTTGTTTCTTGTAGGAGCCATAAATATGAAGTCAAAGCAAAGTCAAGATTATATGATTGGATGAACTGTAACGACATGAGATTCTTGTAATTGTAATGCTGGTACGGAGTGGTACCTCCTTGCTGTTCATCAACTACATGTTAATGCTTTAGTTTTGTTAAGGGCTCAAGTAATAGTTTTTTTTCCTTGTTCTTCAATCTTTCTTTCCTTTTTTTTTTTCTTAGTTGAAGATTTGTTGTATGAAATGAAGAGAGAAGGACATGGATGGGTTTTTAACTTCTCAATTAATTAATTATCAAATGTGTTTGCCAGGGTTTTGTTTTATGCAATTAATTTAATTATATTTTTTCTTTGTAACTTAGTGATTAGCTGGCTCTTTGTAATGTACTGATATCACCTCTGACCCACATAATTTCATCTCCAATTTAATCTGTGTAGCTATGGCATTAATTATGTTTCTGGCATCTGAATTCAAAGCCTGGAGAAGTGAAATGAGTGTGCCTTTTATTATTGGGTCCTTTCTTTTGTATTGGAAACAGTGCTAATTTTGTCTTTTAGTGAAGAGGTAATTAAGAGGGACAAAGGACAAGATTATGCAGGCTTTGAATTTAAAAACAAAAGGAGGGATATATATAAATTTAAAAGAAACATCTTTCCTTGGTTTTTGTAATATTTTTATTAGTGAACAGATGCAGCTCTAACTCTACCTCATTTATTTGACTTAGCTGCCAACTTTCCCATGATTTGAATGCACTGTTGGATATAAGAGGCACTTCTGTTCTATAAATTAACATTTGCAAAAAGAAAACTAATTTAATAAGGAATGTGCTACTTCCGGTACAAATTAATTGGATTGGAACTTGGAAGTATTGTGATCCATGTATCCATTTAAAATTAGTTGCATTTGGAAATTTAATTGTACTTGTAAATTTTTAATATATTCTTAGATAGGTACAAAATCACTGTTTTTGGGACATTCAAAAATAGTGATTATTTACCTATTTAAAGAAAACAAAATATAGATAGATCTCCAAGTACATTTTAATATAGAGATTATGTTGAGTGGTTCTGATTACATTTGAATCGTTTCAATAGATTAGATTGATATAAAATAAAGAAGTAATTGAAGCAGTATAATAAATTTTGAACTATTCTCATGGAAGAAAAAAAAGATCCTCATTTTCTTAAGAAAAAGAGCAAATTTAGATCCATCAAATGCAATACTGATAAAAATATACGAAAAAATTGATTTCATTATTGACACTCTTAGCTCTCATTTGTGTGTGCAATGGTTGAGCGCTAAATTATTATTTGATTTTGAGCACCCACTTATTAATTCTTCAGAAGATTTTATTTTGGAAGTTATAATCGTTTTATTTCTATGGTTGGTGTTAAAGTAGATAACATATTACTATCTTACTAATTAATTATGGCATTATAAAAGTATATCATTTGGTCTTAATATGTAAATGTTATGGTGTCTCTATAATCAGAAGCTGAACTAGAAAATTTGAATAGAGATGCTAAATTATAAAATAAATAATATATGAAAAGACAAAAATAAATATGATCATTAAAAATTGAACCCGAAGACCTCACAAATATCAAGTAGAACTCTACAAACACACATTTGTTATTTTATGAGGAGAAAAAACTATATAAAATCTTAAAACAAATGAAAATTTAATTAAATTTCATATACATAATTAAAATCTTAAAATTATAGAAGCAGCTTAAGCATTTTTGGCTAGGTCTTAGATCCGCTCCTGTCTATAATTCATCAATTAACTAAGAACTGATAACAAGTTTAGTTATGGTCAATAAACCTACCAAGATAACAGTTAGCTAGCTATAATCAATATAAATCATCCAATTTAAGTAATGAAGAAATCTGACAGCGTTGAGCGCAGGCCCAATAAAAAAGCCCGTATAAAGCCCATATATGAACACTTATTGTCATTAGCATTTGGTGTTTTTTTTTATGAACCAAGAGATCCAATTGGTAGTTTCTCATTGGAAATAATATTGCAATAAACCTTAAAATTTTCTATTTTTTTGAGAAAAAATATGGGTCAAGCCCACATTTAATTTCATTAATAATGGTAAAAATTACAAGAGCTTTAGCTTTGTAATAAGATAAAAACCCAATAAAGCTCAATGCTCAAACAACTGAGCCAAAGCAGAAAAGCATAAAGGAAGAGCAAAAAAGAAAAGGAAAATTTTTAGCTGTATATTTTGCAAAAGAGGCCTCTGGTTCTTTCCTTGTACCAGTCAGTGTTTGTATCAGCAGTACTCTTTGTTCGCCTCTGTTGCACTGGGTTGGTTACCAGTATCTCCAGTCCGAGCAAAAGGTTTATCCTGACTCTTTGCCGTTACCATTCATTCACTCGTACCAGTTTTATCAGAGCCGTACCAGTGTTGTTCTTGACTACCTTACCACTACGAAAATTGCCCCAGTTGTAATTTTCTTCAATTTAATCCCTCTCATCAATTTAAAATTTAACCTCTATAACTTGTAACTATCTGTCAGATAGACAAGTTTAAAAGTTGTTTTTGTGTTTTTTTTGCAAATTAGTCAAACAATACATAAGATTACTTACAACAACAATCTCTCTCTTTTGACAATTTGCAAAACATATAACAATAGCAAATGTATAATATTAATTTTCCGTGAATTTAACAACAAAAATATTTTATTTTCTTGTGTTTCTTTGTGTTTTGTTTTCTTGTTTGTTCAATGGAGTCAGTACAAATATGCACCTTATGTCTCTTCCTCCTTTTTGGAAATCGGACAAAAGAGAAGGAATAACACGAGATGAGGTACTCTATCTCAAAATATGCATTATCCCTTAATTTAATCAAATTTATAAATCAAGGCTTATAAGTAATTTATACTTGCATTTTATAGTTTAAATTATGAACAGAGTAGGTTTTCATCAGGATTTAACAATTTAAATTTTAACTCTATGCGTAAATGCAATTAGTCATCATCAACAACAATTTATATTTTTACTTTTAAGGAATTTCATGTTTATTGCAATTTTATGGCAATTTGGTCATATACTATATAGAATTATGTACTATTTATTGCCATATTTTTTGTGAAATTACTTGATTTTTTTTCCCATTTTAACGGCTACAAATTACAACAAAAATAAGGAAAACAAAATTAGTAACATCGGCATGGAAAAAAGTTATACTTTAATGTTTTTATGTGTCAAGCGTGTCAATCGGAGTCCATAATAAGTGATTGAAATAACAAAAAATTACAAACTTTTTTTTTTTATTACGGACAGAAGTACAACTCCTTGTAATATTGTTTCATACACCGAATCTATCCCTTGCGAACGGATTTTGTGTGGAGACGGCAAAACTATCTTGATATCATAAGTTCCTAAAATTTTATTAATACCATTCCTTAAAAAAAATCACAAATTCTGAGCAATTCGAAAAATACCAGAGCCGTAATAACAATTGGCGGATCTATTCTTAGAGTTCGCCATTTATCGTGCGCCCTGCAAAAACTAAATAAACCAACGAAATTCATTTGCTTATGTTAAGCTTTAAAATATTTGTTTAATAATTTTCAAAAATATAAAGAACAATTAATAATTTGCATATGTTAAAAAGAATATCAAATAAAATAGATAAAATATGTTATAATTTAGATGTACTAGAAGGACTCCTAAATATTTTTCAGGCAAGATTTTACTCAACTGTAAAAATAAATAAATTATTTCTTGGTGTGTTACTGGAAAAAAAATGCTTTGGATCTGAATTATTGATTCCGTTTCAAGAAGTCACTTCTAGTAAATAAATAAATTATTGTGGTTCTTCTAATACATTGAAATTGTAAAATACTCCATTAATTTTTTTTTTTTAAAATGATTTGGCTTTGGTAATGATGGCAAGGAATTATTTTTCAAAATAGAAAGACCAGAATAATTTCTTTATTTATTAGAAGTGACTTTTGAACCGAGATCAATAATTCAGATACAAAGCATTTTTTTTCTAGTAACATATTTCGGAGTCCTTCTTGTACATCTAAATTATAAGATACTTCATCTATTTTATTATTTGATGTTCTTTCTAACATATTCAAATTTGTAATTATTCTTTCAATTTTTGAAAATTATTAAAAGAATATATTAAAAATCAACTGTTACGTTGACTTCGTGAGTTTTTTATTTTTATTTTTGCGGGGTCGCAAGAACAAATGACGACTCTCATTCTAGGGAGGCACTATTTGTTGTTGCGGCTATGATATTTTTTGAATTCTATCAAATTTGTGATTTTTTTTTTGGAATGGTATTAATAAAAATTTCGCTCATAAATTGAGACGTGTGATCTAAGTAATGCAATTTGTATGATACAAAATGTATTTTGTATGAAACTTTTGTAATTGCTTTTAATATATCCATCTCTTTCCTCTTAAATCTTATCATTTAGTAAATTTCTAGAAAATTTCTTTCTTAATATTATTAACAAATGATATGGAGGATAATTTATTCAATTTTTTCATGTTAGACATTGATGAAAATCAAGTAAATGCAGTTGGTTTTGAAACTTTTTTTTTCATTTTGAAATCTTCAAAATTTTATATTTTTTTAATAAATTATTTTATTCCTTTGTTATACATTTTGTAATGAAGCAAATTCCTGTTTCTTATTTTCAGTTCAAAATAAGGATATACATCAATACAAGTAGTTGATTTTAAATTGTCTTTGTAATATTATGTAAGAAAATCTTATTAAATTTATGTGCTGATGTTGTATATTAGATTGTTAACTTCTTTACAAATATTTTGTGTAAAGTTGAGGTTTTAATGTTAATAATGAATACATTTCAAATTTATTACTTTGGCATTTGAGAGGCTTGAGTGGTTGAGAAAAATATTAGAATTATTGTTCCTTATACATGACTTCTTCTTCTTTTTTCTTTTTCTTTTTTTTAAAATCTTAACTTTCTAATAGAGTGAAGTTGAGCGTCGACAGGGCGGAACTAGAAAATTTAAATAGGGATCTAATCTATAAAATATAATATGTAAAAAAAGACAAAAATAGTGTGATTAGTGAGAATTGAACCCATGACCTTACACATGCCGACTAGAACCCAAACCACTAAACTACTAACAAACATTTATTATTTTATGAGGAGAACTAGAGTATATAAAAGTTCAAAAAACTCAAAAGTTTAATTAAATTTTAATATACATAATTAAAATTTTTTTAATTATAGGGTGGTTTAGCATCCCCTGACATATACGTAAATCCGCCCCTAAAAGTGGTGCTCACCATTTCAAGATTAATAGAGATTAAGTGTGCGTTAATTGTAGTGTTCTAAAAAGTGTGCTATAGCGACGCAATAGTTGCACTATAGCATTTTTTCGGACCTTGAACGCTACGTTGGGATAAAAGTATGCTATTTCAGTTACGACCACCATAGCGATAATAGCAATCCGCTATCTGCACAATACGCTATGCGCTATAGCGCACACTATGCTACATATGTATTTATATAAATGCTCAAACTTAAAATTAATTTTAAAGATTAAATTTTTCAAGGTCCAAAATGATTTTACTTTTAAATAGAAAAAAAGATAGATAGTTTATTCCATGATACCTATAGTTTTGTTAATAGAAAAAAAAATATTGTTTATGTCATGATACTTAGATTATTTTGAATTAAAAAAATAAAAAAATATAGATAGTTTATGATATTATTATAAATATTTTGAATAGAAATTTTGACTTTGTACTGGTTCAATATAAATATTCTAATTTCTTAATCAGTTTTGTGTTACTTAATGTTCTATGGGATTTTAGTTAATTTTGATAATTAGTAGAAATATAAAATATATATTTGTTTTTAAACAAAAAACACTATATAGGTTAGGTTTTACTATAACTTCGCTATTAGCAATAGTTTTTTTTTAAAACTTTTCCGCTATGATGTGATAATCGCTATTTAAAACCTGATTAATCTTAATAAGAACTAGACAGTTCTAATAAAAATTCGCACCAATTTTGTTCTATAATTGAATCTCATTAGCGAGGGACCTTAGCCCACATATATCATTTGGAATTGTAAGTACGTTAATGATGGGTTCCCACTAAGGCCTTCCAAGGCTTTAGATGGGCCTGTCCTTAGAATGGACGCAAGCTATCAATAGCTTGCGTTCGACAGGCCGCAAAATTGAGTCC
This sequence comes from Carex sylvatica, assembly GCA_964058845.1. Taxonomy (NCBI): domain Eukaryota; kingdom Viridiplantae; phylum Streptophyta; class Magnoliopsida; order Poales; family Cyperaceae; genus Carex; species Carex sylvatica. The sequence goes on from CAXKVR010000058.1 coordinate 7,714, forward strand.
ACATCGTCTGCATTAACTCAAAAAAACATCTTTTGAATTGATGTATATCGGTTGTCTGATTGGTAATATTAGATTTCAGGTAAGGCCGAATCAGATCAGATCAGATTAGCTTTTAAGCTGCATGGTTTTTAATCATCTTAAGTCAGGTCAGGTCGAGTTCGAATTGTTTTGACTTTTCATGGTTTTTATAATTTGTCTGTTGTCCGTTCCCTGACTTGTAAATTATACATTTCTATTCAAATTTCTCCTTTGTTACTTGCCAACAATTATAAAAAAATAAAATAATACATGGATATGAAAATTATTTTCCAATATCAAAGCCAGACCCAGTAACGGTGATCACTTTCCATCATTAAATTAGGAGAAAATTCCGAGCATCTATTTGTAACTGTAATAGTTCTTCAATTTATCAGAAATAGATGGGCCAAAATTCAGCACATATAAAAGTCCAAATTAGCTAGACACGGGACACGCCGGTTGGAGAAGAATATTTAGCGAATATGTCATTCGCAGTTGGATTTTGGTGGAGAAGTTACCGGTTTAATGAAATTGGAACGCCACCCGACACGACACCACTCTACAGTGATAAATTTTTATTCATAAAAAAATATTATAAAATAAGAGGAAAAAAAATGAAATAATTAGATTTTTAATGAATATAAAGAATCTTGGCATGGATAATATCCAATCAGGCCGTTTGCATTTTCCCACAGCCACAAGTGGCCTTGTTGTTGTAGCAACTTCTCATTCGACATCGGTAGTAGATAACTGTAAGCCAAGTGGCCTTATCAGGATTGTTTGACTGTTTTTTTATTTTTATGGTTGGCATAAATAAATGCCAACAAATACATTGATAAGAAAAAGTTTATACACAAGATCCTATATTTACCCTTTTAAAGCTACTGAAATATATACAAATTTACATAAAATGACATTCTCCATTTATACTGAACGCGTCCATAGGATAATTTCCATAGCCGTATCATTGATAAGGTCACTCACTAATTTTCTTTTGTTAGAGAATAACCTTCGATTTCTCTATCGCCAGAGAGCCCAAGCTCCTGCAGTCCAAATGATATCCCAGTGATCTCTTTGTCTCGGAGTCCGGTTATAATGTCCCTGAATCCAAATTTTCAAGATCCCCTCAATATTATTCCCAATCACTATGTTATGTTGTGCACCCAGGCCCCTCCAAAATCTTCTTGCGAAGGGGCATTCCCACATAAGGTGGTCCCTTGATTCCGTTGCGGTGGAGTTGCATAGATGACATCCCGACTGCACTATGCATCCCCTTACCCCAAGTACTTCCTGAGTCAGGATCTTATCTTCCAACATAAGCCATATGAAAATCTTGACCTTCATAGGAACCTTAATTTTCCACAGCCTTCCTTGTGTCGAAGATCTTAGGCCCCGGTCATGCATCATTGCATAAGCTGATGCACATGAAAACCGACCCGTATTGGTCCACCGCCAGCGGATTACATCGCCACTTCTATCCACCAAGGTCGAGTAAAATGGAACAACTTTTGTGAGATCCTTTATAAAAAATGAGACATCTTGCGTCGATACTCTTAGTTGTTATGCTGTAGTTATGCCATACAATCTTCGTACAGTGTTGGCCCAAAGTCCACTACTGTCAGCCTCCATAGTCCAAATCCATTTGGCCATCAGAGCATCATTCTGACCCGCTAGGTCGATGACACCTAATCCTCCATTAATCTTAAGGCTACAAACCATTTTTCAATTTGCCAGGCAATTTATCCCCTTGCAAATACCATTTCCCTTCCAAATGAATCTCCTTCTCATTTCGTCTATATGTCGGATAACTCCAATCGGGACCTTAAGTGCCTACATGTAATGCAGAGGCATGGCTGACAGGACTGCCTTGACCAGTGTTATCCTACCCCCATATGAAAGAAAGTTTGATGTCCACCCCTCCAATTTTTCTTGTACCGCCGATAGCATTGGCTGGTACTCAATCTTCCTTGGTTGTTTGACTGTCAACGGTAATCCCAGATACCTGATTGGTAAGGTGAAAGAGGGTGAAGATAGAATAGTCTGGATCACCGGCACCAGTCCCTGTGGGACTGCTACTGGTACAAAGGAGCTTTTTTCCCTATTGATCTTGAGCCCTGACAGAGTCGCATACACATCTAACACCTGACTGATAATTCTCAGAGTTGTCGGATGCGCCTCACAGATTATGAGTGTGTCGTCTGCGTATTGAATTGTTTCTGGGGATAAGAATACTGGTGCAGGCATCATTTCAACAGCATTTGTAAGGAATCTATTTAACGAGTCTGCTACCAGGATAAATAGCATAGGCGATAGTGGGTCTCCCTGACGCGAACCTCTTTTATGCCGAAAGAAACCCGAGTGCACTCCATTGACCCTAATCGAGGAAGAGGATGTATGGAGAATATTAAGAATCGAGGACGTCCATTGCGGCGGGAACCCCCTCTCCATCAGAAGGTTAATTAAGAAGCACCAATCTAATGTATCAAAGGCTTTCTCGAAGTCTACTTTGTACAGTACCGCCGGCAGTTTCTTTTTTACACAAAAGCTCAAAAATTCCCTTGCAGATAGGAAAGATTCCATCAGAGATCTTCCCTAGACGAAAGCCGTCTGATTTGGCGTGATCAGCTTTGATAGGTGGGGCCGCAACCTATTAGCTAGGATCTTTGTGATCAATTTGGCAATCGTATTTATTACACTTATCGGTCTGTAGTCTGATACTCTCTCTGGATTAAGCTTCTTAGGAATGAGTGTGATGAAAGTCCTGTTAAGCCTCTTTATACACGCATTATTTGAGCTGAACTCCTTGATAAAGACCATAATGTCTTGCTTAATCAATCGCCAGAAAACTTGATAAAATTCTATTGGTAGCCCATCAGGCCCGCTTACCTTCCCCTTAGGCATGTCATTAATGGCCCTTAGAGTTTCCTCTTCGGTGATTGGATCATCTAGACATCTCAATTCGTTTGCCAGACAAGGACCAATTTTTCCAGACAAATCAAAAGGTCGCAAGTGCGGCACCATGTGTCCCATGATTTCCAAAAAATATCGATGCAGAAACTCTGGCATATCGTTAGTCGGGACCGCTGTCCCAGTATCTGATACCACAGACACTAGTGAATTCGCGTTCTTTCTGCCATTAGCCACTGCATGGAAGTATTTTGTATTTTTATCACCGAGCTTAAGCCAAGTGCATCATGATCTTTACTTCCATTTGGCTTCTTTGTCGCCTGCTAGAACTCGTATGTGTTCTCTTAGCCGAATTCTCAGTCGAAACTCGAATGTATTGAGTTCCCTGGTTTCTTCTACTCTGTCAAGTTGTTGCTGAACCCATTTGGAGCGAGAAAGGTATGTGTCCTTTTTCTTGAATTTGTTCAGGGCCCATCTCCTGAGTTCTTGTTGAATCGCATAATTTTTTTTTCTAATGCTCTTTATCGGGTCCTGGTCTGAAGTGGACCGCCATGCCTGGGACACCACTTCATGAATTTCCTGATAATTAAGCCAGAAAGTTTTAAATTTAAAATGTTTCTTTGGCGGGTTGATATGTGGTGTGATTCTCAACATCAGCAGCACATGGTCGAATGCAGTGGCCGGTAAATTGCGCAAGTCAAAGGAGGCTCCGCAATCATTCCAGTGGCTAGATAGAAGGACCCTATCTAATTTAGAGAATGTCGGAGATGGCCGTTTGTTTGACCATGTGAAGGCCCGACCTTGCAACTGGACCTCAAAGAGACCTGTATCATCTATGAAGTTATTAAGATCCAACATGGTTCTCAGGTTTCGTACCTCCCCAGTTGTATCATTAATATCACGGAATAAATTAAAATCACCAAGAATCAACCAAGGCAGAGAATTCCTTGCTCGAATGTTTATTAATTCTTGTAAAAAAATTCTCTTGTCTGGATCCTCTTGAGGCCCATATACTCCCGTACACATAAAAACTAAATCTTTTTTTTTAATAATCACAGAGGTTGTGTATTGTAAAATGAAGGAATCAATGATTGAGAAAACATAGCTCCACGCGAGCATGATTCCTCCTCTTGACCCTTCCGCATTTAAAGATAAATATTGTCTAAATTTAGTCGGGCAAACTTGCCTTATATTAAAGATAAAACAATTACTCCACTTGGTTTCTTGAAAGCAAATAATGTCTGGATTATGTTCGGTTGTAAGATTCTTTATAACCGCACATTTTTTGCCTTCTCCTAACCTTCGCACATTCCAATTTAAAATATTAATAGGAAAAGAAATTGCATTCATCATTAATAAAGGTAGTACACACAAAATGCACTTGGCGGTGTTACAAATCCGGCACATGCACGGCATCACAAAATTAAACACCTAAACACAAGGCAACTACCTAGAATCCACACGGCTCTAATTAGCCAGTGAATGATGATCCTCCTCATCAGAGAAATCATCCACACTATCAAACTCAAACCCATCTAACACAGACTCATTTAAATTTCCTACCCCATGAATTACATTTGCTGGTGCTGCAATTCCTTGATTTGGGCTCGCTGGAATCCCACTGCCTTCATTTCCTAATCCATGAGTAGCCACTGTTGCGCTTGGATCCTGCATCTCCCTTCTCAGCCCCGAACCTGATGCCACTGAATTAATAAACTCCAAGGTTACATCTTTCAAACCACAGTAACGGTCTACCTGATCAGTGTTGTGCTGCTGAAGTGGTTTCGCAGCCAAGGATTCTGACCTCAAAACCATTAACAATTCTGCTTGCTGGTTCGGATCCAACTCCATATTACCATCCAGAACCGACTTCTTCCCTCTAGGCTTCACATTACTATACCTCTTGGTCACTCCTCTAACAGAGATTCTCGCACTTCTTCTCAAGTTCTGCTGACCCTCCGGCTCCAAAGGTTGAGGCTGCAATGGTGGTGGTGCTTGTTCTTGCATAACCTCAATTTGGGGATTTTTGGCCTCCAAGTTCATAGGCTCTGCTGCCTCATATACTTGAGCAGGAGCTGCCAAGGCTCTCAAGTAAGCTTCTTTCTCATCCCTTGCCCTCTCCTGTTCATCTAATTCCCTTTGAATATTGCTAATTTCAACCTCAAATTCACCCTCTTGGTAATTAGAATCGGTTTGGTCCAGCTGAAGTAAACAGGAATGATATTCTGATTTGAGGTAGTCATTCACATCCAAATCCTCCTCATATGATCCAAAAATCAGATTCGAGTTAGCCCTCTCAATCCTGACTTCTTCCTCCTCAGGTTCAATCTCCGCCGGTTCTTTATTCTCCGATTCTTCTTCTGGTTCTATCTCCATTGGTTCGGCCATAGCCCCGTCAATACCGATCGCCGCCTCTTCTATTATCAGGTGATCACATATCCCTGGTTCTGCGAGTTGAGAGGCAGAGGACGTGAGGTCGGTTTGGGAAGAAGAAGGGTACAGGTTAGTGGGTTCTTGGACTAACGGGTCCTGGTTGGGATCAACTAAAATCTGTGCTAAATTGCTACCTTATGTTCACTTTAGACATGTAATGGTTGCTAATTTATAGTTTACTTTTGACATGTCAGAATTAACCTTTAATTTAGCTTATAATTTCACTTTGGTGAAAATGGGATTGGCGGGAGTGTTGATGGGCATGCAGCTAGAGTGGAAAAAACGTGGTAACGTGACTAACATACTGTAACTTTGGTCTCGTACTGTACCGTGTCATGATAAAGTGAACACTGACCCATGTCATGCCGTACCGTGACAAAAATGTTGAAGAGTGATCACGGCATGCGAATGATCACGTACAGCATGCGAGTTACGCCATGACTCGCGTGCCGTGTTCAAACGTAACTGGTCACGTTTCTTATTTTTAACTATTTTTTCATAATTGAAGTTAATTTATTCAAGATTCATCATTTGATTAAAACCTAACGGTTCTAATTACACGTGACTCACATGATTATGTATTGTGCCGTGATCGGATCTTTTGCGTGGCGTGCTGTGCCGTGTCTAATTTTCTTCAAGATGATTATGGTACGGGATATACGAATTACGGCACAAAATAGTAACACGTACTGTGCCGTTCCGTGACGGAGCCAACTCCGTAGTGCCATTTTTCCCGCTCTACATGCAGCCGAATTGAGGTTGGATGAGCATTATATCAAATTTGACTGAATACTCGGTTAGAATGATTCAATCCGCGTCAACATTTGTGAGTACTTATCTGCACAAATATTAATTTGAATTGCACTGCTATAATCTAGCATAACTTGATTTGATGTCCAATTGGACCGCTCTGATTCAACCAATAAGGCATTATTGGTTCCAGATTACACTGGACAGTTGGACTTGTGCTATTGCTTCTACACGTACGGCTTCATCTCCTTTTGGCTTACCCAATAAAAGCCCCTCATTTCATGCCTTATCCGCTCACCTTCCAACTAGAATCGATCGGGTTTTGCAATATTAAATGCTTTGAAGGATATAGAGATTGAAGAACATGTCAGATTTAGCCCACAAATTAAACTTGCTCACCATCATGCCTATATATACGTACCACCACACATGTTGCATGTCAATTCACCAAACATAACAAACTCATATATTCCACTGCTTCATAGATTCTTGTTTTGAGAAATATATATATATATATATATAAATCAAAACGAGAAAGGGATGGAGAAGGTTTTAGTTTCTCTTTCGCTGGTGTTGGTAGCTTTATTATCAGTAGGTTTCAATTTAGCTCAAGCTGACCATCAGATCCTTTTTCAGGTAAAATTAAATTATTATTTTTTTTTTATGAAACAATACGTGCAAACTAATTCGTACAATGAGAGGCTATTTCATATATTATTGTTGGTAGGGTTTCAACTGGGAGTCATGGAGGAAGCAAGGAGGATGGTACAACTTCCTAAAGGGCCAAGTCGACGACATTGCCAGTACCGGTGTTACACAAGCTTGGCTTCCACCACCTTCTCATTCTGTTTCTCCACAAGGTTAATACATGCATAATAATCATCACTGTCTAGCTAGAAGTATATATATATACTAATATTTTTTTAGGAACTACATATGATAAATGATTAATTTGCACAATGTTGCTAACTAGTTTTGACAAAAATAAAAGAGCAAGAACAACTTATATATATAGTTTATCACGAAAATGAATATAATTTTTTTGTTATGAACAACTTGTAAAGATCCGTTCGGCCGCTTGTCATGAAAGAGCGAAAACCTCCAAGCTCCGACTCCGAGTTTGCTCTTGTGAGGATCGTATTAATTAAAAGTTGTAGTAATTAAACTCAACATAATATAATTTCCATAAAAATTATGCATTACTGGCTAATTTTCATCTAAGTTATAATATCCGCAAAACCATTTAATAGGTTACATGCCGGGACGGCTGTATGACCTAAACTCCTCAAAATATGGCACTGAGGCAGAGCTGAAGGCGCTGATCAGTGCCTTCCATACTAAGGGCATACAATGTGTTGCTGACATCGTGATCAACCACCGTTGTGCTGACTACAAGGACAGCCGAGGCATCTACTGCATTTTTGAGGGTGGCACATCTGACAACCGCCTCGACTGGGGCCCAGGGATGATATGCCGTGACGACACCCAGTACTCAGATGGCACTGGTAATCCTGATACAGGAGCTGATTTTGGAGCTGCTCCCGATATTGACCATCTTAACTCTCGTGTCCAGCGAGAGCTTTATGATTGGTATTTTAAATATTTTTTTTTGAAAAATTGGCAGTGGCTGCCAAAGAGTTTTATTGATAAGAGTATTTACAAAACAGATCCTCGACAAGACAAAATTACATTTTTCCATTAGATACAAAACTGAGTATCTGATACCTTGCAGTATCATGCTACCCACTCATCCTTCCTTCCATCCCGATTACCCTCTAGCCATATTCTTTCCATGATTTCCCAACCATTAGAATTCTGTCAACAAGGTGCCTGGGTGACATCTCCTGATTTCTGAATACCCTTTCGTTCCTTTGTTTCCATATATGCCATAGTGTACAAGAAAACCATAGACACCATTCTTTGGTTGATCTGCGCCCCCTCCCTTCCCTTGAACAGCACCAAACCTGTTCAATTTGATCACCCGAGATTATGAGAGAGAGACTCAGCTTTGGTGCAAGTAATGCCCATACCTGTCTCGCGTAGGAACAGAGAAACAAGATGTGGATCCCAGTTTCTATTAGGTTGTTCTTACACATGAAGCAGCCTAGTTGGAAGGGAATGTGAAAGGTTTCCAGCCTGTCTTGAGTCAATATGCGATCTTGCAGAGATAGGAAAACAAAGATTTTGACAGTAGGTGGAATTTTGCAATTCCAGATTTCTGGAAAGCTCCATCTCGTTTTGCCACCTCCCATGTATTTTGCCACCTCCCATGTATGTTGCATAGGGTTTAGGGTTTTTAATGTTAATCTTTGTATATGTCGATTATTTCAAGATTTTACACAACATGAGGTTGAAAGTTAAAACCTCATTTGCTCTTGCAATAGTGTAACTTTCATGGCATATTGTAGGTTGAACTGGCTCAAGACTGATGTTGGTTTTGATGGTTGGCGCCTTGACTTTGCAAAGGGCTATTCATCCAGTGTTGCTAAGATTTATGTTCAAAACACCTCTCCAAGTTTTGTTGTGGCAGAGATATGGAGTTCACTTTCATACAATGGGGACGGCAAACCTTCAAGCAACCAAGACAGAGCTAGACAGGAGCTGGTGAACTGGGCCCAGGCAGTTGGTGGTCCCACAACAGCATTCGACTTTACTACAGAGGGTGTGCTCCAGGCGGCAGTGCAAGGAGAACTATGGCGGATGCGAGATGGAAATGGAAAGGCTCCCGGCATGCTCGGTTGGTGGCCCGAGAAGTCGGTCACGTTTATCGACAACCATGACACTGGATCTACACAGAGCATGTGGCCATTCCCGTCGGACAAAGTCATGCAAGGCTATGCTTACATCTTGACTCACCCGGGAATACCTTGCATTGTAAGAATATTGTTCATTGAAATTCAGTTTTTATGTATCTGTGAAATTTTCTGAGAGAATGTTAGTCAATCCACTATTATTATGTTCAATGTTTTGCTCTGTTTATGTGTAGTTTTATGATCATTTGTTCGACTGGGGACTGAAAGGACCGATATCAGAATTGGCTGTTATCAGATCGCGAAACGGCATCCATTCGGGCAGCACACTACGCATCCTGGTTTCCGATGGAGATCTCTACATTGCAGTGATCGATGAGAAAGTGATTACGAAGCTTGGATCAAGATTTGATGTCGGCAACTTAATTCCGTCTTATTTCCATGTTGCAGCACATGGTGACAGTTACTGCATTTGGGACAAGAGTCCCAATTTGTAGCATCACTTCAGAGAGATGGAGTGTGTATAATTTTTCTTGATGGATTTTTTTAGCAAGTATATTTAATCAGCTTGCAAACTGAACAATTTTTAAAGTTCTGTATTATGCTAATAAGTTGTAATTAATTTAGTTCTCCAGGTTTGATTTGTATTTTAATTGAACAATTTTGTTTGTCTAAAGAAACATTTTACTGGTAACAACAACAAAATTTGTGAAATATTTTTTTTCTGGATTATCAGTCTGGCAATAAGCCCAAGCCCAATTAGTTCGGAAAAGAACTTGTGGGTTTTGAATATAAAACATACATGTAGTAGATAAGGTACACAACGGGCCGAGATTGCTTGATATTTAAACGAAGACATGAGCTTCAATGAACTATTTGGTGATTGGTGAATCCATATTCTTCGAGGTATCATAATATTTCTGTATAGATCCGAACCATACGATTTTGATCGGATGGTCTGGAACTAAAGAGAAATATTATGTTACCTTAGACTGCTCTCTAATGGAAAAAGACAATAGAAAAATTATATAAGAAGTTGTAAGATAAAAAAATAAAAATAATGTTCTTGTAAAAAAATAAAAAATAATGTTGGAAAAAACGTGCTGAGTGACTTGTATGCTCGTTCTATATCGTATCGTATCGTGACTTGTTATATTTTTTGAAAATAATTATAATATACAAATGAACACAACACTAAACACGTGAATGACAGTATGTACTACATATATATAACCAGTAAGCATGTTGTGATGGAGCCGTCACATTCTGAATGAAGGATCACTAAACTAAACTAAATTATACTGAATTAACAGACTTTTTAAAAATAATTGATGAACTGTCCATGGTTTGTTCCCTGAACATTTTTTTTTCTAACAACTTTAGTTATTGGTATTGAGGAAAATTCACGCCATGATCGATCAACTGTAGTTTCGTCATAAAAATACATGTGTTGCTCACATATTCACATGACGTGCACGGACAAAGACAAACTTTTAAGTTATCCGTGTCAAACATACATAATAGATATCAATCATATAAAATGACGTTTAAGCTATCGATATCAAACATATATACACATTAGATGTCAATCATATAAAATTTTCATGTAGAGAGTATGGATGTCAAGTTTACAAAATCCGTGACATTTTACAATGGTGTTTTACAATATACACTTACTTAGTGTGTTTTGATACAACAAGCGTCGAATTTGTGTCAATATACACTCAATGACGGATTTACAAATAGCCCAGGGGGTGCTAAATCACTCCATAATTTTAAAATTTTTAATTACGTAAGTTAAAATTTAATTGAATTTTTACTTTCTTAAATTTTTTTAAATTAATATTAGATGTTTGCTTGTAGTCTAGTAATTAAAACTCTATTTTATACTTGAGAAGTCTTGGATTCAAATTTCACTAACTACAAATTAATAATTATACATTTTAAATTTTCAACACCTCTATATAAATTTTCAGCCCCTCTATATAAATTTTCTAGTTCCACCCCTGAGATGAAAATCGAAGTGCATCCAACAATTGTTATATGAAAGCACACTAGGTAGATTTACCAGGACCAAAATCTCATTCTTACTATAAAACTATATAAATAATTATGTATACATGAATTATGAAAATGAATAATTGACTCCCTTCCACTAGTACTCTATACAGACCCGTCTTTAGTGACATGATAAATAACACATCACGGTCCATTACCACATTATTATAATTTTTTTCATTTTTTTAAAATACAAATTTTAAATCCATTCAATATTTTTTTAAACATTAAAAATTGTTCAACACTATTTTTTATTTTATAACAGCTTACAATTTATCACAGTTTTAACATTTTTTTTTCCTAATTTCTATTCATAAACTAATTTAATTTACGAAAAAAAATAGTTGACCAGTCTTATATATATATATATCTCAACTATTGATTAATTAGACCTGTGTACTTAATTTCGGTAATTGTCCTTGTTTCACATACTTTGCATTTCCTAGTTCAACACATACTTTGCGTTTGTTTACTCTCTTTTTTTCAGTTGCTTTGAATGACATACAATTGATATTATTAATTCAAGTGAACAAACATAAAATGTGCATGAATAAATTTTATATTGTTATATATAAAATACTCATTGTGTCAAAGTTATACACGTTAGAAATAATTATGCACAACTCACAATTTGCTC
>CAXKVR010000059.1:0-58249 GCA_964058845.1 Carex sylvatica
GATAGACCACGAAAGAAAGAATGAGGCTATGGTACTATGCATAGTGCATATTAGCCCGTAATATGGATCAATATCTTCTTTTTCAAATTCTAAATAGTCCAATCTAAAACGTTGAACATGAACTCGATATGAAAATGTACAACAGACTAAATTTTATATTTTTTTTTTTAGATAGGTAGAATATCACTATTTTTGAACGGTCTAGATCTTTAGATCAAATGATTTTCTACCTATCTAAAAAAATAGTAAAAAAATTCTAATAAATGTAAAATTTGATCTACAAAAACATTTTCATATGGAGATCATGTTGAACAGTTCAGATCGACCGTTTGAACTTCAAAAACGGAGATATTGATCCATAGTAAGTATCCTCATTCTAAAAGAAAATATAAGGTACCTTTACTAGTCGATCTAGCATGTTGTTGCGGTAATAAATTGACAACATAAGGTCACAAAAATCCCACGACACAGAATGCAGATCGTGGCCAATTTTACTCTTCCAAATTTTATGAGCCTCTTCTGCTCTATTGTCTTTCTCTAGTGCTGTTATTAGCAGCTTGTATGTTCCCATTGTATTCCCTTGACCTTTGCTCAGTATCCATTTTAGTACCTATGAAAATTGTACAGACAATTTGATGCCTTCTGTGGAAATTTCATTCTTAATACGAAATATCATCTATTATGCACACCCATAAAAAAAAGGTACACCTCACATCCACCCAACAAAACTTTTTTTTTTTTGAGTGAGGTTATGGTAATATACATATTACGGATCGATCCGTACTATGGGTCCATATTTCTATTTTCAAATTTCAAACAGTTGATCTGAACTGTTAAACATGACGTCCACATGAAAATATACTTGTCGGCAAAATTTACATTTTTCAGAATTTTTTTAGATAGGTAGAAAATCACTGCTTTTGGATGGTCCAGATTTTTCAAATCAAATGATTTTCTTCCTATCTAAAAATAGTAAAAAAAATTCTAAGTGTAAATTTTGGTTTTCAAGTACATTTACATATGGAGAAAATGTTGAACAGTCGGATCGACTATTTTGACTTGAAAAACGGAGATATGAGTCCATAGAGCAGGGCATTTTGTAATAGGGAAAATTTCTGGTGTACCATTCAAACTTTTAAAATAGCCAATATCCCCATGAATACATCATAATATCCAATATACCCATACAAACTTAACTTCCTTTCTTTCTTGCCCTTTCATTTATTTTATTTTTAATTTAATTATTTTAAAAATTGAATTGACAATTATATCCCTCCTATTTCAATCCTCCTCTCTCTTCTATTTAGCTTCCTTCTTCGTCTAGGATGTCAAGCTTCGTTCAGTATATTAGTTTTCTCAGTTTTTATTTTACCTTCCTTTCTGGGCCCCTCCTCCATGGACCTATAACTCCATTTTTCTCTACTTGAATGGAAGAAAATTAAAATGCGAACTAATAAAGATACACAAAAAAAAGGACGAGTAGATGATTCGCCAGTTCACAACTTCATTCTTCTCAGATTCTGTGGAAATCAGCTCATAAATGATTTGCTAGTTCACAACTTCATTCTTCATTTTTATCTGAAATTCCTTGTCACGAACCCAACGTGAATTGTGGATAATAGATTTGATTTTGAAAACTCAACACTCAACACTCAAGCAAGTCAGAGAACTGTGCAGCTTAAATAGTTTGAGCCGCAACTGGGCCCCTCACTTAAATCCCTGCCTGACTGGGTTCATTGAAGAGAAGTGTCGCTGAAGCTTGGTTCCCATTTTGTCAGTACTGGACAGAACGGGCAACACCAAACTAGAGACGATGGAGGCTGAGATTCTTGTTTTTCTTTATTTATTTTTTATGAAAAAGATTCTTGTTTGATAAGCATCGCCAATATAAACAAAAATAATGAGTTAGGTCAATTTTAATGAATTTTGAACCCAATTGTATTTTCTCTCTCAAATTTGGCTTGCCATTTTATTGTATCTTTTATCCAGTTTAATAGAAATTCGTTTGATTTGTGCTTTCAGTATGTGTTTTACTTCTTGATTGATCTAATTGGCTGTAAGAACACGACATTCCTTTTCTTGATTTTTGGTGCTTGGAAATCAATCCTTGAGAAAGCTTAACATCTTGGACGAAGAATGAAAAATAGCTAAATAGAAGAGAGAGGAGGATTGAAATGGAAGGGACATAATTGTCTATTCAATTTTTAATATAATTAAATAGAAAATAAAATAAATAAAAGGGGATAGAAGAAAAGAAGTTAAGTTTGCATACACATATTGGATATTATGATATATTTATGGGGATATTGGCTATTTTGAAATTTTGGATGGGTACACCAGAAATTTTCCCTTTGTAATATGCATATTACAATAGCCTCACTTTTTTTTTAATGTCTTACACGAAGTGTATTCAATATAAAGGCTTTAACCAAGTCTTAGGTAAATCTATAATTGAATTCATGACTGGTGGCAGCAATGACAATGCCTAGAAACCATAAACAAACACTATGAGAACATTTTTTACAACTTATCGGTGAATATAATACCAAGTACCAGTAAAGTCACAAAATAAATATCCAACTGGTACTAACCATGATAATTTGGAATTTGCATTCAAGCAACCGTCACCCGAAAAACCTGAAACCAAAATAATCCCATGCCTAGGATTGTCACCCAATCCTCAAAACCCAAGTTCCATACAGGTCAAAATCAGGTACCAGAGATGTGAGAATTGATTCATAACTGGTACCAATAATCTATGAGGCCATGAAAATAGTACCTGAACAATCCGATGCCATTGTTCATGCTTTTGAAGAACAACAAGGGCTTGTCTTAGTGAGGCCAAAGGAAAAGTTGGCTCCATGGCAACCCATGCATCTAGGGTTCCATAAACAGATTGCTTCGAGTCCTTCAGGTCAAATAGCTGCCAAAATTGCAAACAACAAATAAAATGAATAAAAGACTAAATTTTTTTTTTTCATAAAGTATACTATAGGACACTTACATCATGTTGAGACCAATGATTGATTGTTTGTTTGAAAATTTCAATCAGACTGCCACATGGGAACAAATAGGTAGCAATAAAACCAAATATCTAGCCTACATGAACCCACAATTTAATCAGATTTACACACATGGAAGAAGAAGAAAATAAAACTGTACCAGACAGTACAAGACTGATAAAGAGGTCACACAGGTCAGTACTGGACGACTACCTGATATAAATCTGCACCAAGTGGAAGCATAAAAGAAATCCAGTGCAATTTTATGTACCGTGTTGATAAGAAATTTTCTCTTTTCAGCTGCTGAGATTTTCCTTCCAACCGGTTTAGTTAACATTTCACTCTCTCTTCTTTGCTCTTGATTATTTGTGCCATCATATCTCTATGAATATCCATGTCATATTAGCCTAGAAAATAATCTGGAGAAATAAAAAGAAAAAAAACAGGAGAATAGTTTCACATATCCAACCTTTAAGCCCTTGTTTGTGAATCCAAATTGTTTGTCTCCTAAATCTTTGTTTACATTGCTATGAGTTGGCAGCTTTGAAGGAACAATATGATTAGGTGCATAATTACTGTAATACCCTGCTCCTATCTGGCAAAGAACAAACAACAATAGGTCAAGGAAAAAAAAAATAGAATTCCAGCAACCACTGATCTAAGTATCTAACAGATTAGATGCTTGGTATGTCTACAAGGAAATACCTTTATCCTTTCAGTCAAACTCCTGCAAGAATAAAAAACAAAGAAACGGTAACAAGATTAAATTTTTATACACATTTTATATGGTTTGACACTCATGAGCAAATAGCTCCTTTCTAATACGGAGAACAGTAATTCTTATTTCCTGAAATGAAAGATAATTTTTCCTGTGATGAAGTAACCAGCACCAGTTCGGATCAGTACTTCGCCAATTGTAAAATTAGCAAACACCAAATGTAATAAGTAAATCAAATTACACACAACAAAGAAAACACTAACCAGAAGCATCCCAAATTATCTCCTTTAGATATCAGGTGACAAGCATATGATCTCCGTAGAGTACCTATTACACGATACATCGAGAGAGAGAGAGAGGAGAAGAAGAAGAAGAAGACAACACTATTGCACGATACATCGAGAGAGAGAGAGAGAGAGAGAAGAAGAAGACAACACTATTACACGATACATCGAGAGAGGAGAGAGGACTCGCTGGAGATGGTCTGGCGGTGCGACAGTGACGCCGAGAGATGAGAGGAGAGGGAGAGGAGGGGTGCGATTTAGGTTTAATCGCCTGAGAGAGAGAGAGCGGATCGCGTGAGAGAGAAAGAGGAGGGTCGGGTTGGGGATTGGGGGGTTTATCCCACTGGACGCCTCCAGTAATGGCGGAGCATTATCAAGCAATTTACCGAAAATTTTGAGTTCCCATCTGATTCATCTGCACGATTTTTAAAGCATATCTAATGGTCTGAAATGCAAAGCACAAGAAGTATTTAACTTTGCAAAGTAGAGTAGCCTTACTTTGTAGTTCTTTCACCCGAGTGAGTCTTAATTAAGAAATTAGCTTTAAGCAAACTTAGTTAGGTGTTGTTTTAACTGTTGACAAGAATGCTTATTAATTAATATCTGGAGCCAGTCAAGTATTATATAGATATATGATGAAAGCCTAGTCTAATCTCTTGGTGAAGTAGTTATTTCTATGTAATGTAGGAATCATTAAACTCTTACTTCATAGTCTACAAGCACACGTGGCTTTCTTTCTTTTTAATTTAATACTAGTATCTTAATTAATTCTTCATAATCAGGTAACTAAACCTTTGACCTTATGACCGTACAGTTTTTATGTATACATCCTTAACAGCAGTATCTATGTGGCTTTTAATTTCAACACTGGTAAACTGAACCTTAATTAGTTTGAAGTCCATGTCAGAGGGTCTAATATGAAGAACAAGTTAATTACTTTAACTGATAGGTATACGGCCTGTGAAAATTTGATAGAAGTTGAAACTTGATCTTTTTGCTATGAAGCCAAAATATAAATAAAAGGAGAAATCTAAGTTCAACTAATTTATTGAGCTACTTAAATCAAAATTTGAAGTTTATACGATATGTTTTTGAGGCCGTAGCACGGATGATCTTACGCTATTCATAATACCCAATAGCACTGTAACTGACCGCTCCGCTCCTGGATGGTTTGGTAAAACAAAAGAAAACAAAAAAAAAAAAGTTGTCCGCCCCTATGCAGGACAGTATTGTAGAAAAATCTGGCCGCCCCACGTTTGGGCGATCAGAGCATATTTGAAGAAAAAAAAATTTTGAGGGCATATTTAATATTATCTTTATTATTTAGGGTATCAATAAAAAAATCGGCTGCAAATGGTTAGTGCTCTGCATGAAGTAAAAAGTACTCTCTTAAAATCTTTACCCGATCAGTAGGCCGAGCCCTTTACAAATTTTAAAGGGCGGATTTTATG
This sequence comes from Carex sylvatica, assembly GCA_964058845.1. Lineage (NCBI taxonomy): Eukaryota > Viridiplantae > Streptophyta > Magnoliopsida > Poales > Cyperaceae > Carex > Carex sylvatica. The sequence continues at coordinate 5,456 of CAXKVR010000059.1, forward strand.
TATACCGCTTAAAAATCTTGAAATTATGTATTCACATCTAAAACTCATAATATCATACTTATTCTTTTAAATTTTAAAATCACATATTTACTCAACTTTTCTATTAAAATCATTTTAAATTTATAAAGTAATCATTTACTCTTTATCTCAACAATAAAAAAATATGTAATATGTTTAAGATAATTTCTAATTTGTCAGTTTTGAGAGCAGAATAGTTCATTTTTTTTACTTGTAACGTACACACAAGCAATTCTAAATTTCACTGTGTATGTGTCATAAATAAATATATAAACTATTTGTTCTAAAAAACAGACTAGTCAGATTACGGAACATTATTCTTAAACAGTCTACTTTTTTTTTAATAAATGATAAAATGTATACTTTATAAATTTAAAATGAATTTTAATAGATAAGCCGATTTATTAGATAAATTTGTGTGTTTTTAAAATTTATAAAGAGTAAATATGATATTATTAATTTTAGAGGAGAAAATACGTTGGTTTGAAGTTTTTGAGAGGCAAAAATATATGATAGAGATTAGAAGTTTGAGAGCGAGATCTGTATTCTCGCTATTATATGATAAGGTTAGTACGATATTATTGTTATTTCAGTCTATATATTACTAATTTTAGAATCTATCGAATTGATTTTGAACTTGAATTCAAACTATTCAACGATCTACTTTATTAGTTGTATGTTTATATGTAAAATTTAATATTTTTTAAATTTATTTAGTATCAAGTCAAGCAGTTAAATACGTAAAATTTTAAATTAATTTTAATGCATTTATTTTTCAATAATTTTTACCATTTAATTTGGTATTAAAATAATGTGAAAATTATAAATTTTGTATGTAAACATGTCACTCGTAAATTTTCGAATACAGCAGATATTATCTGATGTGGATAGGAATCACATACTATAAAATATTATTATAGTACGGATCCAAATTGCGTACAAATTTAAATATTCTTTTAGTAGAAAAAAATAACTTGATTTAGAAATTACTATTTTTTTTTTAGATAGATGAAAAATCACTTGATTTAAAAATTTCAAACCATTTAAAAATAGTGATATTTTATTTACCTAAAAGATAGAAAAAAAATTATAAAAATTATAAAATTTAGTTTGCAAGTAAATTTTAATTGACTATTTTAACTTCAAAAACGAAAATACAAATACATAATATGGCCATACTCATTTACTCATTTAAGTAACATGTACCCAATTTAAAACATTAAGCCAAAATAGGTGTTTGCTCATTAATTTAAATAATATATCATTTTTGTTTGAACTAAATTTAAATTTACAATAAGAAAATCTCATAGGATAAAAAATCGACCTAATAATGGCAAGTAGTACTAGTCAGCATTTTACTTTTCATAATGTGTATTCTTTACATAAGGAATAAGTTTGTAAATCTATTTTTTTAGTATTTTTAATTTAAAATGATTGTTGTTAGATAAACAAAATATAGATAATATTACAATATGGAACTATGCGTGCTAAAAATTCAAAGCTTCAAATTGTAAAAGTGTGAAATGAACTCATCAAAAATCAAATAAAACGAACAATGAGAAAGAATCTAAACAAGACAAACCATTTACAAAACATATCTTAGAAAAAAAAAATGGGAGGAAAAGATCCCAAAAAGGAGATAAAAATAAATAAATCAAGAACTAAGGTACTTGCTACAATCCTTTCTAATCTCCCCCCTCTTTCCTTTCTTAATTCTGATAGTCCCCATTTTCTCCATTCCGGTGCTAAATGCATCGAAGAACCTCGCCTTATCCCGCCCCATCTCCTGCACAATCGGTCGGGTGCGTGGGTCCAAAAACAACGCCTGGTCTGTCGCCAACACGCCCAAATTACTCTCCAAATTCCCATAATACGCGTGATCAAAGTCGAACGGTGTCTTGACATCACACGGTGCAACCACATCCGTATTCCCGCCAAATTGCGGGCATGACATGCGCAATGCCTTGAGCAAACGTGCGTCCATTGCAGGATCAGGGCGCTTGGTGCCATGAAAATTGTACAATCGACTTGCAAATTGATCGCAGTGTGAGTACCCGATGGTGTGGGCACCGGACAATGCGACCATGTCAGTTGCAGTTAGGCCTTTGGAGGAAAATAGCCGTAGGAGTTGGTCGACAGTGGAATTGGTGCGCGGTAGGTTGGGCCGGACCTTGCCGGCTAGCGACACCTTGCTATCCTTTCGGCCTTTTTTAACCGCATAATATGGGCCTCCAGCCTGCAATTTTTTTTTTTTTTTGATCATAAAAGTCCTGAAATGTTGGAATATATTGCAAGGAAAATAACAGGTTTTTGGGCTTTTCATAATCTCAGTCCACAATTTAAATTGTAATAGAAATAGTTTTCTTCCCTTGACAATAAATGACTATTTTTTTTTCATCCATAGATAATGCTAACGGAAAAAAAATCTGTTTAATTTTTAAAACTTCAAATTTTACTTAGGAAAAAAATCTGTTTAAAATAAATTAGTGTAAAAAAAAATGAGGGCAAAAATAAACTACTGCTCAAACAAAATTTATAGTTTAAATGGTTATATTTCAAATTTATTTGGATTAAGGGTGCTTAAATTCTGGTGGAAAAAAAATATAAATTTAGTGTTCTATTAAAATAGCTCATTGTTTTTTAAGCAAAATGAAAATTACTGGGACCACATTGAGAAACAAAACAGCTAATTAGACAAGCTGGTATTCCATTGCTTAATTTGGACTTATTATTAGACCAATAAGCTACTTTTGTTTGTATTGAGGTTTGTTTGTGTTCCTCTACAATTTGCAAACACCAATTTTTTTTTTATTAATTGATAATTCTCCCAGCAATTAATTGTTTGAACGCATGCAATGTGATATAATTTGTTCTAGAAACTATTACAATAATCCCGGTTATATATTGAAAAAAAAAGAATTATTATTATTTTAAAAATATATTTTTATATTTTTAAAAACAAAAGGTATGCCAATAAACCAAAAAAGTAAACCTAACTAACTGTCACTTTAACATAGTCACGTGTGCTCCACAACCACAAAACAGGTTGCAAAACCAAAAGTTTATCAAAAAGTTGAGTTACCTTTAGGCTTTAGTCCTTTACCAACTGTAAGGGAAAAAGGTTAAAAGTAAAAAGTTTACATTGTTTCCTAGTCATGCTCTCAGTCCCAAAACATTATTTTTAGTAGAAAAAAAAAATTCCAATTTTTTGGGTAGATTTTTCTTGCCAATAGATAGTATTTTGGGTACATTTTTTTGCCAATATATAGTATATATCATATAAAAAAATTAAGTTGAAGCTCAAACATTATACCATTGTGCTATCATATATATGAATATATCAGTGTGTTAATTTATTTGTTGTACGCTATTCCCAAAAAAAAAAACTAAAAACTAAAATTGACCTATAATAAATTCATGTTCATATTGATAAATTATACATAAAAATTAAATTCATGTTCGTATTGATAAATTATACATAAAAAATGGCAATTAATTAATTTATAGGCGAATATATATATCGATGAACACGTACCAAACGAACAAAGTCGCGAGCTGCAACGGCGAGAATATCAGCACAGGAAACAACTCCGGGACACTTGTGCTCTACCGCTGCTTTCGCCATATTCACCGTCTCGAATGCCTCAGCTGCCAAGTTTTTATTGTCGTCCATCTCTCTCTCCACCTTCGTCGTGCTTCCTGGTATCGGGGCGATCAATATCGAAGCATCACAACCCTACAATTATTATGAAAATGCACACAAATTGTAATAATTAATTAATATTTCATAGAATTTATTTTAAAAAAAATTACGCACTTCGACGAAGCAGTCATGGAAGAAGAGGCGAATGGTGGCGGCACCAGCAGCGGGTGAATCATGGTACCGAGTTGTGGTAACAGAGGAAATGATCTGATCAATCTGAGGACATGTCTTGGAATAGAAATCCAGTGATAAATCATGGTGCACTGGTGCTCTTCTCTTAGTGGCATTATTAGTATTTGGATGTACCAGTACTGCTGGTAATGCTGGTACAAGAGAAGAGACGAAAAAGAAGGAAATAATTAGAAAGAGATAAAGACTAGAGATGTGGTTGTCCATTGGAGAAGTAAACCAAACTAAAGAAAGAGAGATTGTGTTTTGGATTCATATTTTGAAGAAGACAAATGAAATAAGAAAAAAATATGGGAATGGACAGGCTAAAAATTAATTGGAGAAATCAGATAATCCAAAGTCCGTGACCAGAGAAGTAGCTAGAATACAATTGTTGTTGCTCTTCTCCAGTTCATACAATTCAATCTGCAGGTACCAACAGCTACCAGTAATATATTTTAAAAAAAATCTTGAGAAGTGTTGGAAATAGATGGGATGTATTGTAATCAGTGTTCTAAATAGCGCGCTGTAACGGTGTTATAGTATTGTTATAGCGTTTTCGGCTACAAAAGCTATGGCGTTATCAACACTGTAGCAGCACAATATAACAATAATCTTATTTTTTCGGCCATTCTACATTATGACACAATAAATGCTATTTAAACCATTAATTATAATGACTAATAAAATAAGTTATGCTTTCACAATTATAAATTTTTTATTCTCTATTTTATTTTATTTTTCTTAAAAAGGGAGGAGAGGAATTAGACTATAAAAGTGATGGGAGAGATGAGAGAAATTGCACAAATATTAAATGGGTGATATTAGATTATTTCATTTGCCAAATGCAATTGGAATAAAATTGAAATATTTTTGTCTTTCATTCTTTATTACACATAAGTTTAACACTGGCATAAAAAGGATGGTTAACGTATCATAATTTATAGATATCAGGCTTCAAATTTATTAATAATACATTAACTGATAAAACAATCATAAAAACAACTTAAGTTTTGAAATTTATAGTAGGAATAGAATTTAATTTTTATACACATCATATACATAAACTAGTGAAATTTTATATAAATTTCACCGTTTATCATAATTTTGAAATTTATAATAGTAAAGACATAAATTTCAAAATAATGGTAAATGATAAAAAATTATAATATTAAAGACATGAACCGCAGGTTTGATACAGTGGTACAAACTCTCGTCTCTCTTCTAAGTAGACGCATATTCAATTCTTCAGAGCAACATCTAAAAAATATTGGAATATGCCAAGATCCTTTAATAAACAAACAAATCAAAATAAATAATATATAATTTATAATATTAAAGAACTGGATAGTCTGATTTTATTACATTGTTAAACTAAATGTGTTATTAAAAAAAAAGTCAAACTAAGATTAGTCATGAATAAATTTCAAATTTATTGATAAGTATACAGCCAAACTAACACATATAGAGATGTACCTATAAAAACAAACAGTAAAACACATTTAAAATATATGAAATTACACACAATCCAACAAAAAAATAATCTACATTGAATGGAGATCTCCATTACTAGTGAAATTTAGAGGATATTGGTACTCCAACTGCTCAAGTCAGTTAGGTCAAATTTATGGGTTTCCTCTAATTTTGTGGCTGTGTTACAATTGGCATCATCCTTCATGGTCTCATGGCTCACAGGACAAGTTTTGGTTTGTACCTAAAAGACAAAATTTATTTACACAGGGATCCTTATTAATTCCTCAAATTGTAAATTTATTCTCACTTTCCAATATTTATTTTAGCATCTCTGTTTTCTTGGTTAATATTTTGTAACATCTGAAATACTACAGAATAAGGATTAAGTTTATATTCTCTGGTACACTTTTCGGTGACTCAAATTTTCTTTTATCTGATTTTTCATTGTTATTTGAACTGGAATCACTCTCTTTTAATTCAAATTCAATAGTGCAAAATATATAAACTAATTGGTGAAATTTATAAATCAAACCAACTATAGTATGTCAAATTAATTATTTTGTAATGATAATTTAGAATGACCTACTATAAAATATGGATCCGACTCTGCTGCTTTTCTTTGAGAAAAGCAGCGTCCTCCTTTTCTCCAATCCTAGTCGTTCAACTTAATCCCACGGTTTAAATTGGTTCTTGTATTTTAATAATATTTTTGGTCTGCCCCAAATGAATTCTGAAAAGTTTTCACGTGCCTCTCCCATGCTTTTCTCCTCTTCTTCTCTTCGCTTCATGGTTTCACCTTCTCCCTCCGCTCATGCTCTCAATCGTTCGTTGCTTCACCTTCTCTCTGTGCTCCCGCTCTCAATCACCCGTCGAGATTCTTTCTTCTCTCCGTCCCGCTCTCAATCCCCTTCTCCACTCTAAGCTTATGAGTTCTTTTTTTTTTTTTTATTTCACATCTTCTTCTTGTTTTTTTATTTCTCTCTGCACTCCATTGTAAACTTATCATTCACATTTTTTTTTTTTTCAAAACTTGAAACAGGGACATATCACTTAACCTGCTTATTTTATTCAAAATATCTAAATTAAAAACAGATTCTTTGTTGTTGCTGTCTTTTTGTTTTCTTTTTATCATTATTTAGTATTTTTATTGAACCGACATCATGTTCTTTGGTACCAATGGCATGGAGTTTCATTTAGTTAACATTCAGTTAACCTTTTTATTATTCAACCCGAAATTAATTAGCCTGTTCTGGTTATCTTATAAATTCAAAAATTATAAGCAAGCTTTAAGCGTGCATATCTGATTATTACCTGTTTGCTCTGATTTTAAAAGATTATATGCAAAGGCATTTGAGTCTTTTTATTAAAATGGACTGCTTAATATATCAGTAAACATCTGTTCATTTTTTGTACTGGTACCGAGAAGGTCTGGATCGGTACAAGGGTTTGGAACTGGAAACTAGTTTATTTTTTTGGTCTTAATAGAAATTTACAGTCTGTTTCTATTAAATTAATGCATTCCAGAAGAAACAACTGACATTTCAAGACTAATTCACAAAAGGGATTTGCTAAGATTTAGCTTGTCAGAACAAAGAAAATGCACCTAAGTGCTTACTATTTTTGTTATTACGTATTGTAATAGACTGCTAAGATCGTAACAGATATTGAAAAATCATAGAATGCTTGATGATTAATGGCTCATATTAGTCTTCTCATATCCATGAACCAAAGCATTCTTATTTCATTTACAATGTCTGAGAACTCAATAAGTTGGATTATGTCTCAGTGCCATGTTTTCATAGCTAAATCCAATTCTGAGTTCTGACCATGGATTGGTACAGAACTGGTACAAGGCTAGGTTGAACCAGAAAAAAAGAAGAAGAGAAATATGGATCCTTTATTTCATTGATTCTATAAAATATTCAATTATTGATTAGCAGCAATGCTTGCTTTGGTTCGAAGCAATCAATGGATAAGAAAGATACATAGATATCAGACAACCTCCTTTCGCTTTGCTTAACTGGTTATGATATTCATGTATCCTAAGGAAATTGTTTTGATTGGCGAAGGTTGCCACTTGATTATCAAGGCCAGATTAAATATGGAATATGAGTTGAATAAGCCATATTCTGACCAAAAAAAAAAAAACTAATTTGTGATTAAAGATTATGAAAATGAGTGAAATATGAAATGCAATAAGCCAGATCATAGGATAAAAAAGAAACGTTTTGATCTGTTAATCATTCTTGATTTCTTAAATTACGGAGGTTTTGAGGGGGTCAGATTGTAATTTTTCATCTTTGACAATTGACGGTTGTAACTTGTATCTGTTTCTTTTAAAAAAGTAAGTTATTGGATGGCACCAGTCGGTACCGATGCATTTTGGTATACTGGTATGCAATGACTAATGCAAGATTCACATGTGAATCTATTATTTTTTTTTTTTTTGAGGTGTATGCAGCAAATAACCAAATCCGGATCATATTCCAAGTTTTAATGAAACATTGTTTAAGTGGGATATTTTTCTTAGTATATTTTAAACATGTCTTGTACAAACGTTTAAGCACCAGATATTCTGAATTTCCTGGGCCAAATTTAGATCCTTTAACTAATTCTTAATTTCTTTTCTTACAGGGGCTATTGTGAGTTATCTATTAACAGATTAAATGAGAAAAGACACGTGAAAAGCACGTGAGAGAGTCGCGTGAAAACTTTCCATAATTCATTTGGATAGAGTGGGCAGACTGAAAATTATTATTATAATAGAAAAACCAATTTAAACCGTAGGATTAAATTCAACGACTAGGATTGAAGAAAAGGAGGACGCTGCTTTTCTTTGCAGAGTCGGATCCATAAAATATACCTCACAAAATTATTTGAGCACAGCCCAATAAAATAAATATGAAGCCCATCACAGAACTCTGTGATTTGTAGCTCAACTATGAAATGGCATTGTATGCACAACGCCACAACCCCTCCCTGATTAAATTAAAAAATATAATAATAATAATAATAACAGTGTTCATTTAGAGCTTCCACGTGTGAGCATGTGGAGCATGGTATATGTTGAGGTTTCTGTGATGTCATAATTTTTTTAACAGAAGATTGAAAAAAAAAAGGAAAGAAAGCCCCAACATAGTATTATGGGCTTTTCCATGTTTTACGGAGGCAATAACTATAGCCCATGTGAATTTCTCCGATTTTTTTATTTATATCCAAAAAATAATATAAATTTAAAAAACTAACCAAACCGCAGACGTATTTCGAAAACTACCCAAATTGAAATTTTTTTTTTCAGTTTTAATACCAATTTTCGATAAATGGATATTAAAACCGGAATTTTTTTTTTTTGAAAATTGGTGTTGAAACCGAAATTTTTTTTTTCGATTTGGATAGTTTTTAAAATACGTCTGAGGTTTGGTTAGTTTTTAATTTTTTTTTTTTGGTTATAAATAAAAAAAATCGGTGAATTTCTTGTATATAAATAATATAGAATTATAGATACACGCATTTTAGATTCTTTTTTTCTGTTCTTGTATGGAGCTTCCTGCCAAGTTGGTCCGGATCCCGTAAAGTAACCAAATATTTGGTTTTTGAATCGAGACCGTCCGATTTGAATTCGTCGCTTGAGATTGCTTTACTATTCAAATTCATTTTTTGAAATGTGTGCACTTTTCTTCAGATAAATTATCGTGAATTTAAATTAAATAGTTCCGATTTAAAATCCAAAGATTAAGTTAATTTACTGATCTAAATTCCAGCAAGTACTTATAAACTCCAACCATTTTATAATCAAAAGAAAAATATGTTGTTTGTGTTTTGGTTAATGATGCCAAGTTTTTTTTTTTTTTTTTTTTTTATAAACATAAAGCATCCTCCATATGTTACAATAAAAAAAATCTTTAAAACATTCATTCTATACACACTAAATATCTCTCTCTCTATATATATATATAGCAAACCGCTTCATTGTGGGAGATCATTGTGGGAGCTATCAGGGTATTTTTCATTTTTTTTGAAAACTGAGAGTAGATCTGATATTTCTTTCTTGGAGGGTATTTAAAAAAATTCGGCATGAGTGAATTACTTGATTAAGTTTCAACGGTCAAGATTACATTTATAGAAAATTTGCACAAATAATTATTAGAACAACTTGGAATGACTATATTAATTTTTAACGCCACTAAAATATATATATTTTTAATGGCACGCTGTTCAAGTCTTTGACCGTTTTTTAATACGGTAGGCGTCGACCTTCTAAAATGGAGATAGGAGTAGGTTTGATGGACATTGGATCTATTTTTAGGTTCAATTAGCTCTATCACCGTTCGATTAGCATTAAAATATGTGTATACGGAAATTGATAAAAACTCATACAAATTTTAATACGAAGTGCACGATTCTTGATGCAATTGGATGGCTAGATCACCCATCGAACCAAAGTAGGCGTCGACCTTCTAAAATGTGATCCAAAACTGTTAGGGGACGTTTGATTTGTGCTTTTAGAAGATGATTCTCAACTATCCTGATGTCATATATTCTATTACATTACCACATTTGGCAGAAAGATTTAGGTCCTATTTGGCGTTTACTGTTCACGTGGGAAAAAACAAATGCACTCTGACCGAATTTTTTTTTCTCTACGTAAACAGTAATTTTTCAGTTCAAAATTTCTAATTCCTATTCTCAATAGGAACGCCGAACAGGCTCTTAAGGAATAGATATGATAATAGCATGATTCCTTGCTATTCCGATTATCTTTAGGGAGCGTTTGGTTGGTGCTATTGGAGGCTGATTCCCTGATATCTAAATACTCTGGAATGTGATTACCGTGTTTGGCAAAACTAACATTGGAATAGACATTGGAATAGATGATTTCTGGCTATCTCAATTCCCTCGTTCATGGTCATCGTGATAGCCTAAAAAAAAGGCGGAACTTTTTCATTTCCGCTCCGCGGATATCACACCAAACGAGCGCGCGCGAGATTTTTATTTTATTCGGTTGAAACTTTCTGTCTTCTTCTCCGATAAATTTTGCGAAGGGAAAACCGTCTCCAACTCCGACGTCGTTCTTCAGCCTCCGTCTCCAATTTCTGATCTCCGATTACAAGTTCTCTCTCACTCCGAAGGCTCCAATTTCTGATCTCCGATTACAGGTAATCTCGCTCTCTATCTCTCCGCACCACCTTTCCCCTATTCGTCCAGAAATTGAGTAAATTTAACACCGATTACAAATTTGCTTTCTCTCTCACCTCACTTCCCTTCCCCAATTCCACCGTCTAAATTATGCCCCAATTTCTCCAATTTACACTTAATAAGATCAAGAAGATCAGGTTGCTCAAGAAGATCAAGAAATTGTACGCACGTGTGTGCAGATATTAAATTGACCTCTACCTGGTTTTCCGAAGCATATTCTGTTCATGCATGGATTTGTGAAGCTAAACAAGATTAGTAATTTAAATTGGGTAATGCCTATTTTAAGAGTGCTATAGAACAGACCTTATTCCCGTCACCGACTTAGATTTTGTTCCTTATTGATTATTCTGGTAAATCTAATTTTTAGAATCAACTTTACCAATTCAAGACATAAGGGCAATTTTAACTGTGATATGTTTCTATATTTTAGTTTCGGTGATGTTAGTCTATTGGCCGGCACTGGACTTTTACATTACAATGCTTTGTTGGTTAATTGTAGTTAGGCATCAATTATGTGACTTCGCAAATCATGTCTCTTTTGTGTGGTTAAGCGTCAATTTCGATCCACTTTTAGCATCAATCTGCTCTCGGTTTGCTACTAATTTTCAACTTGCATTTAGTTTCCATAAGTCAGCCTTGATTGCTCTGGGTTTGATTTCCTCATGCTTGAACAGGAATGTGAAACGGGATACTGGTATCTGCTGGCAGACCTAATATTCTATTGCACTAAATTTTATGCTTACATGTATACTATACATGGTGCTTTTGAATGTACCAGTTCCTGCCTAATTACTTAACAGTTTTTTGCCCAATGAAGTCAAATTTAGCCTTATGCTACAATAAAGTTTAATCTTGCAAGGAAGCTATAGGCTTAAGGATCAGCACTGTAAGGAAGGCCCTATCGTATCCAATTATGTTTCAATTAAGATTCAGTTGTGCTACTTTTCTTAAACCCTGATTCATTATAGACTGGAATTATAGACAATCCATTAAAAAAGAGAAAACATTGAAAAAACAATTGGCATCTGAAACTGGAATTACAGTTCTCAGATTTTTAGTCCTGTGCTACTCTTAATTTTCAGTTGTGTTATATTACATGTTTCTTTTATATGAATTAGGTGCAATTTAATCCATTTAATTATTGTGAAGCTAAACAACCATACTAAGGTTAGATTACCAGTACCTTTATTAGTAATTTAAATTGGGTAATGCCTATTTTAAGAGTGCTATAGAACAGACCTTATTCCCGTCACCGACTTAGATTTTGTTCCTTATTGATTATTCTGGTAAATCTAATTTTTAGAATCAACTTTACCAATTCAATAAAACTTCTATTTTTGAACATATTCTTGAATATTAAAGCAATACATAACAGGATTTTGAGCTTGGAAAATGAGTTGAAATCTCAAGCTGGACAAAAAGGAGTTGAGATCAGGTTGCTCAAGAAGATCAGAACAAGCATATGCTCAGTAAAGGGACTTAGCATCATTGAATAATTAATTGCTTCCTCAAAGCAGGTATTAAAGTATAATTTTTTTTTGGAAAGGGCATAGCATCATTGGATGTGTATTTTCTCAGCTTGATGCAAAAAATACTTATTTACAATATTATTAGGATCATTTAGTGTACTTTTTTTTATTCTACATTGATATTATACTTTCTATAATCAATGGGTTACACTACTATGAATGAGGCTGATACTTGAAGTAAGACATGTAGCTAGGTTTTCAATTTTGGTTTCTTTTAGACTGTTTTATGGTTGTGGTATTGTACTAAACATGATACCAAAAATATGTTAAACTGTCTTAATATATTAACTGTCATAAACCTTCTTATTTATGAAGGTTCAGATTGAATACATCAAGATAGAGTGGGCTGTCTGTAGAAGCCTCGTAGCCTGCACTGTGAAACAATGGATGAACCGACAAATCTTTACACAATTCCTGTTACAATTTCTGTTACCTCTTCATACTTTGAGATGCTCTATTATCTAACGTTTAAAGCTATCTTGTTATGGTTGGTGTTGATGAGTCGTCAGACCTCGTGGGGTGGTCGTAATGCTTTGGAGAGACACTCTATTCGATTTATAACTCTGCAAAGAATGATATTTGATAGTGATTTGGTTTGTGTTGAAAATACACGCATGAATCGAAGAGCTTTTTATAGCCTGTGTGACTTATTGTCAAGTGTAGGGAGGTTGAGATGTGATGGAAGTATATCAGTTGAAGAGGCAGTAGCAATCTTTTTGAATATTTTGGCGCATGATGAGAAAAATAGGGTAATAAAGAGACAATTTGTGAGATCCGGAGAATCAATAAGCAGGCAATTTCATAATGTTCTTAATGCCGTTATTAGATGCCATAATATTCTGATTAAGAAGCCAACACCAATACCAGAAGATTCAACTGATGAAAGATGGAAATGGTTTAAGGTACTTCTACAATTCACCAATCATATAAAACAACATGTACATGGTAATTAAAATCAAATATAACTACTGTCTCTATTTAACAGAACTGTCTTGGAGCATTAGATGGTACATATATTCAAGTAAATGTATATGACATTGACAAAGCCAGATACCGTACCAGAAAAAAGGAGGTTGCTACAAATGTTTTAGGAGTTTGTTCTCCAGATATGCAGTTCATATATATTCTACCTGGATGGGAAGGATCTGCTGCTGATTCAAGAGTACTACGTGATGCAATTGCTAGGAGAAATGGATTACATGTCCCTCATGGTAAGATTGAGTATTAAAATTGGGTTATTTTTCCATATAACCTTTACCAATAAATATATTTATGCAAGCATGGGCTTAGCACAAACACCAAAGATTTAGAAGTCGGCCTGTTCTGGTAAACTAGTCAGTGCAGACTGGTACAGGGACTAAAATAGAAAATAAACCATACTGGCATGTAGAGTACTTAAAAACACACAGAATAGACACAAATTTGATATTGTTTGGATTTTATTTCGATTTATTATGAATTTTTGAAGTTCAGCTTTTGAAACATGAAAATACAGCAAAATATCAGCACAGTTTCCTAATTTACCCCTCTGTTTAGACCATAGTCTGGTACAGCTAGGAAACCCCAAAATTCATGAAATTTTACCAGCTTGTAGAGCATCATTTCTTGAGAATTTTCATATGAAGTACACTAAATTTGGTTCAGCAAAACTCCCAGAATAAATTCCCAAAGTTGACACTTCCTTAAAAATAAATACTGCACAGTTTAAGTTTAGGGTCTATGCTCAGGTCACTACTTTATCACCACTATTCTTTTTAAGTTAACATGTTGTTCCTTTTTTTTTCTAACTATAGGTTACTACTATCTTTGTGATGCCGGCTATCCAAATGGAGAGGGTTTTCTTACGCCTTACAGAGGTCAAAGATATCATTTAAGTGATTGGAATGATGGCAGATTACCACGAACAGCACGGGAGTTTTATAACTACAAACATTCTTCGGCACGCAATGTCATAGAACGATGTTTTGGTCTTCTTAAAGGGCGATGGGCAATTCTTAGGGGAAAATCATTTTATCCAGTAAAGATTCAATGTCGAATAATTGCAGCATGTGCGCTCATTCACAATCATATTCGAAAGGAAATGCCTATTGATCCTTTGGATGTCGGAATGCAAGAGACCAACCTACTGCTAGAGGAGCTAGATGGTGAGCGGATTACACATATTGAATCAACAGATGAATGGACTAATTGGAGGGACACATTAGCTCATGAAATGTTTACCACGTGGAGAAGCTCAAGAAATAATAACTGAGTTGATATGTTATTAGTTGTATTATATAGTCATATGGTCTATATTTTGGACCATCTATGTAGGCACATTTATAAACTTTTTATACATAATCTTTTAAATTTAACATAACCTCTAAATTAATTTCTGATTTATACTTTTTAACTTTTTACACATTTTTTTTTTTACATTAATATAATTTCTGATTTATAATTTATCTTCAAACAATACATACAAAATTAGATAACATAATATTAATTAGTTAATAATTACAAACTAGTGAAGTTATGTCTATAACTATTGTAATAACTATGCATGAACCAAACAATAGCCATGCGCAAACCAAACATGGTAATTACACATGTCCGGGAATGACATTCCCTGGCATTATATTCCCTGGAATCCTTCTATTCCCTGGAATAACCTATAACACGAACCAAACGCCTCCTTATGGCTATTGCGCTAGCCACGAAATGGTATTCCTCGTTTATTCCTTGCTATTCCTTGCTATTCTGATTCCTTGTTATTAGCGTTCTTCAATATGATAGGCGTTGATCTTCTAAAATGTGATCCAACCGTTACAGTTGGAGAATTTCTGGAAAAATTTAGTTGGAAGACTGTTATATATTACGTCCCTTTAATTTTTTTTATGAAATGGTTGTTACTGTATCATCTCTAATGTATGACACGCTAAACTTTATTAAATTTTGTTAATTAATCATTAAAATTAAAAATTAAATCTAGAAGTTGTTAAACTGATATATATATTGCATTGTATGAACTTAGTTATATTCTTTCTAAAATTGAAATTAAAATTGATGATTTAATTGAATGCATATAAATGTTGAATTGTTGCTTTTTCGGTCTCCAGTTAATTTTGAATTTCGAAATTTGAACGATTGGGTAATCCGCTTGTTCAGAATTCAGATAGGTATATTAAAAATATTATTGTTAAACTAAATTATTTATTTTGCAAAAATTTTATTTTTTTATTTATAAAAATAAAATTTATTGATTAAAATAACTCTAGACCATTTCATACCAATGGTTGATTAAATATGTAGATCGAAATTATCGACTCGATCTACCTTTCAAAATTTGAATTTTAAAAATTTAAATTTAAATTCTAAATGAAAATAACTAAATAAGACAAAGAAGAAATAATTTTCAAATAAGACAAAGAAGAAATAATTTTCATGAGGAAAGGCGTTCAAGTAGTCAAACCATTTTACCACCAAATTATAATGCAAGCAGGAATAGTGTACCGGTAATAGCAAAGTGCCAAATTAAATATATGCGGCCTTTTATTCCTTTAAATAATTAAGTAAACAACAAATTTCATTTTTGGTTTTATGTTACTTTTCTTGTTTTCTCGCCGTTTTTTATATTATTATTATATTATTAATTAACATTAATTTCTAAATAATTACGGAAAGATTAAGAAAAATGCTATAGTAGAAAACATATTAATATATAGCGCTATAGCTTTTAAGATCCGCAAAATACTATTGCATATCTATAACACGCTATTCCGAACACTGATTAAAATCATTTTTAGTTATAATGAATGTTTTTTTTTGTTAATTTTTTTATAAAATATATATTGTAAGCTAATTGCTTATCAACTTTTTTGAAAAATATTTTAGTTATAATAAATTGTAAACTAGGGGGCTTTAAACTAAGAGATAATATAACACAAACATTTTTTTTTATTTGGAAAGCTTTGCATTGAAATCGTTGCAAATCCGTTCGTGCACTCAGAAATGCACATGTATCTAAGTATTCCCATTTTACCCTTCATTAAATAACATCTCCTTTCACACGGCAAAGAAAAAGATTCCCGACATAGATGCTTTAATGAAAATTAATTCATTAAAATTTAAAACTAAAAAGGAAGTTTTGCTTCCTCTCGGTTACTGGTGAAAATGTGTAGAAATTCATATTCATAGTCATCAAATAATGACCTCACAATTTGTTTTTGCTACTTTCTGATTACATAATTTCTATTTTTAAAAATATATAAAATATTTTGTACATAATCAGATAGATGAAAACAAAATCCCATGCCATAGAATAATGATTCGGTTCTTTTAGATATTTTGTATTGAATCCAATCATTTCTTAAAATTTATATGTAGATCAGATCAGAGACGGAGCCAGACTTTTGAATTATAAGGATTAAGCATATAATTTTTTTTTTACTACAAATGCGAGTCAATTTCAGACTATTCATAATATTTTACTTTAAAATATATTAAAAAAATATAAATATAAAGTTTGACAATAAATAAGGATCAATTAGCCTCCATCCATATAATGTAAATTCACCTTTGAATCAGACATTTTTTGTGCTTCGAACTCTAGAGTACTGAAAGTCTGTTAGAAAATGTCTAAAAAAACCGAATCATTCAGTTCCTTATAGTGCATCGATAAATAAGTTTCAATCTTCTCTCTTTTCTACAAATTATTTGATATATATCTAAATTACAATATTCTGTACGTAAATTAGGTATTATTATTTAGAATATTGAGCTCTTGTGTGTCAAAGAAAAAGTAAATATAATTTTGACAGATTTATTTTGGGGCACATTGATCTCCATTCAAAGGTGAAACGGAGTAGATATGAAGCGGATAGTGGTAAAATTATATTTATATTTTCTTTTAATTTTTTGGATACAAATACAGAGCGAATATCTGATGGATATGGATACGGATCCAGAGAGGATCAGATATTTATTAAAATAATATTAAAAAATACTAAAGTTCATAATATTTATCTAATTATAGTAAATAACACAATTTTTCATAGTATGTATGAAAATATATGATATATGTCTACTATTCAGATACATATTGTCACACCCCGCGGCCCCACGAGGCGCGACAGGTGCCTCCTGCCGTAGACATACGGTTGCCCGTATGCCTACAAGGCAAGTACGATATAATAGAAAGTAAAACACACCAACAAAACAAACAAATAACTAAGAAAAACAGTTCATAAATCCCAACTGGTCAGGTAATATCATACAAAATCCGTATCTCGATGGATACGTATCACCAAATGACATAGAGAACACATATATATATACAATCAAAACATAAATCTATACATGTCTCTAGTCACAATACCAGACAGCTAAGCAGCGGTGAAAACCAGGCCTACCGACCTCGTGTCTCTCTCGGATCCGCCGAACCGGTACCTGAAAAATTAACCCAAAAGAGGGGATGAGAATTGAATTCTCAGTGCGATAATTTGCCACATATCGTCCCTGGACTTGTAATCACAGATTATATTCAAAAAGTAAACACAAATATAGCTCAAATCAGTTTATAATCATATATAAACATGAATACACAAACCCGACAACATATATCCAAATGAAATCACAATTCAGGAATTGCCAAGATGAAATTCAAGCACACAATATTTGGTTTAACTCGATTTCAGAATATCTGGTAGTAACTACAGATGTTCCACCAAACTGGACCCCAATTCATTCCCACTCGTCTGTAGGGTTACAGACACCTACAGACGGCTGTACCAGGTAAAATCTTTTCTCATGACACTCATCTGTAGTTACAGGCTTAACTGTTTAATTAAAAGTCTGGTTCCAATTCATATCCGGAAAATCCATATAAATCCAACTGACCATCCAAACGCAATACCCCCTGGGTAATGCCATCCGATACACAGTCACCACATCCAAAATCATAGTACAAAGTCACTTACCCTTCGTCCCAACCGGTACTGGGAACTGCCGAAGGTCAGACGATCTAAAGCTTTAGAACACTGAGCGTCACAGTCCATGCATAGACTTGACAAATCCGGATTCACTCCCTGAGTGACGTCATCACGGTGGATGACAATAATACCATATCCACCAACCGATGGTGATATAAAGCACGGTGACTTTAATTCCAAAATCAGATCATTCAGATCAACACAAATAATAACCATACCAGCATGCAAATCAATCAGATTTAAATAATTCGAGTTTCACTTTATTTGGGCAATGCAATGCACATGAATCAAAATACAATTTAATTTCTGAATATAAAATATCAAACAAGTCCAGAAACCCCGCACCTGAGTAATAGCACGCTCGACTAAGGCTCAGGCGTCTCGAACGATCCAGAAATCCTTTGCCTCGTATGATTACCACCTATTTTACACGTTAAATTCGATTAACGCGTTCGATTAATATCGGATAAGTCAACACCATTACCAAACCCTAATTCGAATTCCAATTCAATCGGTAGTCCTGAATAAACAACATGAATCGATATGTTTTACGAAGTTATAACTCGATTAATTCCAACAATTTCCAGAGTTTCACTTGAAACTATCACAATTCCTTTCCATTTCAATCCAACCCCAAAACCCTAGTTCAATTCCAAATTCCACAAGCAAATCAATCCGATTATCGAGTTATAACGTTTCAAATCAAATTCGACTTCGAATTTCACCAAAATATATCAAATCAAATAAAATTAGGGTTTCCAAGAGAAAAGGAAGACAAATCATATCAATTATCACAAATTAACAACTAATCGAGCTAGAACTCGATTACGAAACCCTAATCACAAGTTTCAACCGAAATCATGACAAATCGAATAAATCGAATAAATTAGGATTTTCAAGAGATTACCAAAAGAGAAATATATACCAAATTAAAGCTTTCTAATCGATCAAGGATCATCAATTCAGCTCGACTCTCGATTTTCCGGTCAGTCCGATCAGTTTCCGCGTTTAATTTCTCTCTCTCTCTCTTTCCCTTTTTGCTTCGGCTCTAACCCTAGCCTTACGAATTCCTTCAAATATTACGGTGGAATGAAATGAAGAAGAAAGGGATTTCATTTAATAATTGGAATTTTGCACATATACCCCTCCATTTTATTAATATTACCAAACTTGAAAATGTTTATTACAAATAGGCCCTTATGTAATATTTTATTTATTAAAAAGATGAAAGAGAAAGAGAGAAGATATTTATTTAATCCATTTTGCAAATAGGTCCCTCAAAATAACAAGAATAACAGAAATACAGACCCCAGTGCGGACCAACCATCCGCACTGCGGATCCATCCAGCCGCATTCATTACGCAAATAACAAACACACCCCAGTGCGGATCAATCATCCGCACTGCGGATCCGTCCAGCCGCACTCACAGCGCAAATAGCAAACACACATCCCAGTGCGGACCGATCATCCGCACTGCGGATCCGTCCAGCCGCACTCACGGCGCAGAAAAATGTCCGAGCCTAGTGCGGACGCACTGAGCTCAGTGCGGGTGATCCCCATCCGCATCCAGTACTTAGCGAAAATTCGTCAACTTCAGAAGAGTACAGAACTCACCCGCACTGCGGATTCCCATCCGCATTACCATCCGCACCCAGTGAAAATCACAGGAATTCGTTAAGGAAAATTGTCCCAGTGCGGGTGAAGCCACCCGCAGTGCGGGTCATCCATCCGCACTGGACCGTTTTTCTATATTTATTATTCGATTCTTAACGCCTTAATTCAATCAGTCAGTATAAAATATTTATTATGTCACACATATAATTGAAATGTAAAACCATATCAGTATCCTTATTCATCCGGATATTCAAAAATTGAATATCCACATTTAATTTTTTTCAAATACGGAGCAAATATTATCCATACCATTTTGACCCCCGAGTTTTTTAAAAATAGCCAAAGTTATAAATATTTTATTAAAAATAACCAAGGTTTGGAAGAATTTTTAAAAATACCCAACCTGTGGTATTTTTAATAATTTTCCCAAAACTTGGTTATTTTTAATAAAATATTTATAAATTTGAGTATTTTTAAAAAGTCGGGTTTTGAGCCCTACCTCCATCAGTAAAATAATGGTAGTTGTATCCTTTATTTATTTTTAGTATTTTTGACCAAGGATTAAAATTAGATTTATTTAGATTTAAAAAGAATTGTAAAGATGAGAGGAGAGGAGAGGAAGAATGCAGCTAGCTTGCAGCGCCAGGCAAAAGGTGAAGGGAGGTACTGATCTGATCTGTGATGTACAACAATACCTAATTTTCCACGTCAGTGAATCCTCATTACAGTATTCTTGTTTAAATATGCATGATTATGATCTGCTGAGATCGATCTGCTAATTTATGCCATGATTTATATATCTTCATCATTTATGAATTTATAGAAAGATTGAAACAGAGAGAGAGAGAGAGAGAGAGAGAGAGAGAGAGAGGGGTGCAAATGTGCAATGCATGCACCTCGTGACGTGTATTCCATTAATTCCATCCAATGCAAAATTTAAGTCAGTCCCCCACCAGGAGACAAACCACCTAATTCATAATTTCATATATATACAATAATACAAATTAAGCAACATGATTCATTGATTGCATCTATATATCATTTCTGTTTCTAAATATCAACAAAATTATCTAGCTACTTAATTACAGTTACAACTGGTAATAATAATAAAGCTTCTTGTCACTGTCATTGTCATTGTCATTGTGGGACTTTTGGTTGGTTTTACGGAAATCTTTGCTCTGATAAGATGTGACAAATTAAAAACCGATTGGATCGGATTGAATTGGATTGGATTGGATTATATATTGTGTCAGTTTCGGAATTGAATTGTTTCTGGTTTGGGAGAATATATGTAGGTTTCTAGTCATATCACTTTGCTTGAATGAGATCATATATAATATTTCCGGATCTCAAAATCATTACAAATATATATATATATATAGGGTTTCAAACGGATTGGATATACAGTGGTAAAATCATATCTTCATCCGTTTTTGTTTTTCAAATATAAATACGAATGGGATATTTGATGGATACAAATAGAAATCAGATATTAAATATATACGGATTGGATCGGTATTCATAGATATATTATATACATAACTTTTTTAATAATATATATTAAACTATATAATATATATTTATTATTTGGATCTGTATTAGTACAAATATTCAAATATTAGATATCCTCATCTAATTTTTTGATACGGATCCGAATACGGACGGAAAATATCCGATATGTTTTCACCTCGACGATGATATGCATAGCATAGAACAGTTCATATTTTAAATTTATATTTTCGTGCTCAGCATGTAAAGTGTCGACTCGAACCTCAATACAATATTCATATAAAAATATAGTTAGAGATCAAATTTTATATTTATTTTAGAATCTTTTTACTATTTTATTTAATTAAACAATTAGAAAAATTACACGGACCATTCAAAATAAGAAATTTTCTACATGTCTAGAAAATAGTAAAAAATTATAAAATATAACTTCAGTCTCCAAATATATTTTCTTATTTAAAGATCATATTTAGCGGTTTGAATAAACTGTTTGGACTTCATAAATGAAAATATTTATAAATTTATAACATATCAGATTGATCATCTCTGTAATATACATATTACCATAACCTCGCTCCACTCATAGAACTGATATAAATTAAAGTGGATAACGCTAAATATTTCTCCTAATTACACAAATATTTTGAAAACTAAAATTTCAAAATTATATGCTAGTTTATATTCATAATGACCATGCATTATGCAAGATATATATATATATATATATATATATATATATATATATGATGAAGTCATTCAACAAGTAAAGCAACAATAACAAAAAACCCTAAAATTTTAGATATGTTGATAGAAGTTCATGAGGTGTTCTTACTTTGTCGTATATTTTAAGGGAATATAAGTATTAATTTGTATTTCGCTATATTTTGTATAAGTTGCATGTATCATATCACAAATAGTACGTATTTTGCACCAGCTTTTTAATATATATACATACCCACAATTCAATGTTATACATATAATAACAACTATCACTTTGTCAGAACAAGCATTCTATACAAAAAAAAAATATTTATAATCTGTGATGATCATTGTATATAGAAGCATTCTTACCTCGCAAAATAAATTGACATATAGTGAATTAAGGCTCTAATTGATTATCATAGCATTGTTACGGTTGTTTTTTTGTATAATTATAAATAAAGTATAATATATAACCAATAACAAGTCCACAAAAAGCATTTCTGCCTTCTAAATAAGCTGTTTTTTATAATTATACTTGGCTCCAAAAAGATATATACCTTATTGTTAATTAGAATTGTTAACGTACTACATTCTCACTTTCAATTCTCTAAAAACACTCATAATTTAATTATTACTTCTTGGAGACCTACAAAACATTAATTATTCTTATTGACTAAATTAATTAACACCATTCATGAATAATGACATCTGACTAATTAATTAATAACATAGAGATGATCACAAACAAACCACATTTTCCTAATTAACACACTCCTTGAACCACCATGAATACTTATTCTAGAAAAACTAGAAAAAATGAAATATATAAATCACATTATTTAAAGCTTGTAAGTTAAAGTTAGGGCACAAAATAACACTACAAAAAGCAGAATCCAATATATTTTGACTTAGCTAGGCCGGTATTATGTCTGATTTGTTTGTTTGGACTTAATATTCTTAACTGGATTAAATGACATAAACATTTATTGCTGATCGATATGATTTGAGGCGAGATACTCTCCACACAAAAAATTCCAACATTTTTATCTATATATAAACATGTGCACCAAGCACATCCACAACTAGCTATATATATAGAACATGAAATAATAATTATTTTATGAAGATTACAATGCTAAAGGTATGTCTGTGTTTACCTCGCATATCTATATATTCCATGTATATATTGACACCAGCACTGATTCCTTACACTTTTAATCTGTAAAATGCTTATTCAAACAAGGAAAAATAGAAAAAAAAAAAAAAAAATTGATGTTGAGAGAGAGAGAGAATTAATTAGAGTCTCGAGTCAATCCATGGTGAATTAAGAGCACCTCACCATGCCCCAAAATAACCCAAAAAAAATGCAATTAATTGCTTCCTTTGAGTAGCTACCACCCCCCCATTTTCCAATCAGAAGTGACTCCTTTCCATGCTATCTTGACTTTCAAATCCTCACAACATTTATTCCTACAACAACCCCTCCTATTAGAATAATCACCTCACTTATTATACACTGCTTCCCTTCCATGCAGCCTTCTGCATGCTTTAATTCCCTACAATATTTATCTATTGCATGCATGGATTAATTAATTTACATATATATTGTCTCATTTAATTCGCTGAACACACACACACACACACACACACATATATATATATATATATATATAGAGAGAGAGAGAGAGAGACTAATGTGCATTCGGAAGCATATGGTCCGAAGTACTTACGGTCCAAATTTAAAATTTCAAAACTCAAAAAGTCGATCCGAACCGTTCATCTTATTCTCCATATTAATATGTGCTTGAAGACCAAATTTTACATTTGTCTGAATTTGGTTACTATTTATTAAGTATTTTATAAAATTGTTGATCCAACGGTGGCTGCTGATTTTACTGTTTTGTTAAGCCACAATTGGATCAACAATTTTATGAAATTCTTAATAAATAGTAAATAAATTCAGAAAAATGTAAAATTTGGTCTCCAAGCAGATATTAATATGAAAAATAAGATGAACGGTTCAGATCGACTTTTTGAGTTTTGAAATTTCAAATTTGGACCGTAAGTACTTCGGACCATATGCTTCCGAATGCACATTAGCCTCTCTCTCTCTCTCTCTCTCTCTCTATGTATATATATATATATATATATATATATATATATATATATATATATATATATATATATATATATAAACCCATTATTATTCAATGAAGCTCATCTGACAATTTTAAAATTGTTTGTTTATAATTCACAAAATGAAAAAAAAAAATGTGAATACTTAGTTAGATCAATTCATGACAATACTAGATAGATAACCACTGCATAACTAATACAATTTTCTATATAATGTTAAAGTTAGTCGCTATATATATATCTCAATCCCTAATAATTAACTGTTTGCAAATATTACAGTTATATAAACCCATTATTACTGAATAAAGCTCAGTAAAATTAAAAATGTGAACAACTTCATTTGACATTTTTATGTGAATCTGACAATTTTAAAATTGCTTGTTTATAATTCACAAAATGAAAAAAAGAATGTGAATACTTAGTTAGCTCAATTCATGACAGTACTATATATAATCCCTGCATAACTAATACAATTTTCTATATAATGTTAAGTCGCTATATATCTCAAAGTAACTGTTTGCAAATATTACAGTTATATTTTTACTTTTACAGAATTTACTGATAAAAAACAAAGTAAAAAGTGCAATGAAAGGCAAACAGTGAAAGAAACAAGGAGAGGATCCGGACGACTGTTGACCCCACCTTCCTTCTTCCATTTATTGCACCAAAGGTACTAGTTTGGACTAGAGCTCTCTCTCTCTCTCTCTCTCTCTCTCTCTCTCTCTACCAAGATGGATAAAAACCAA
This sequence comes from Carex sylvatica, assembly GCA_964058845.1. Lineage (NCBI taxonomy): Eukaryota > Viridiplantae > Streptophyta > Magnoliopsida > Poales > Cyperaceae > Carex > Carex sylvatica. Next base: position 30,220 of record CAXKVR010000059.1, read on the forward strand.
ACATGAGAAAAGGTGGCAGAGAAAAGATAAAGATAGATATAGAAGACTGATCCATGCCATTTACTTCTCATTTGACTGTAAGGCTTTCTTTCTCCTACCTCTTCAAAACAAAGCAAATCAAAGCACTACAAAACAAAGTTCTGAGGTTTGTATCCTTTTTCATGTTTGTTCATACCTAGTCAGAGCAAATCTATTACGCCTTAATTTCTAAAAGTAATCATTTATAGGGTACCCTGATGAACCATCTTCTCTTTTCTATCTTACCTAGGTCCCTATATTTAGGTAGATATAACATTTTGACTGACATGTTGACCTATAGTTTGCAACCCCATCAACCACAAATGGGAAATTAATGAATTTTGCATAACAAAGATATAATTTAATGAACGAATAATTTTTAATTTTTGCAGTTGGAATGAATTAAAGGAATTGTGCTTTCAAAAAATATCAGAATTATTGGTCATGAGAAATTAATACTATCTTTCTGTTCATGAACCAAATTTCTCCATTTTCTTGTACCAGTATATATATCTAAACCTTCCTGTTGCATAATTCTTTTGTTTTGGTGTCAATCCCCAGGTCTATCTCTCTTTTTCTCTTTCTCTTTCTCTTTCTCTATTTTTTTTTTTTTTTAAGATAACTCTTTGTCTATGTCTCTCCTGCCTGGTTCTGTGTGCACTGAATTGAAGTCCTCCTGTACACATAAAATTAAATTTCTTTTTTTCTCTCTTCTCTCTTCTCTCTTCTCTTTCTCTTTCTCTTTCTGAGAATAAAAAAGAAGTACTGAAATAGGCCAGGCAGATGGGGTTTTCCATGTTTTCTTGCTAAGCATACGAGGGAATTCCAGTGTACTTTTCTTCTACCCCTTTTAATGCTCTCTTTATGGAAAAAGCATGGCTGTGTAAAGACTAAAGTGTACTACTCCCAGTCTTTTACCAGTCTCTTTCTCTTGACAGAAGTTTCTTGTTCTGGTCTGTTTGTGCTCTCTTTTTTTCTTCTGGTGAAAAATCTCTCTTTGTTACTAGCAGTTGAAAACTTGAAATGTGGAAAGGGAATTGTACTGTCTAACAAGTCTCTCCCTTACTGTTTACTGTTTCAATATCTAACAATAAACTGAAACACTCATGAGATATAAAATAAATATAAACTATGGCATTGATTGTGTAAGAATTTTTATGTACAGGGGTAGGTAGCTAGCTTTGGAGCACATAATATAACAAGTTAGAGGGGACTTCTCTATCTTGCTTCCAAGAGAAACATCTCTCTCTAGCTAATCATAAGTGCATCGTATATAATCTTGCAAAGAATAAAACCAAAAAGAGAGAGATAGAAAGAGAAGGCTATGGCTTCATCCAATAGACATTGGCCAAGCATGTTCAAGTCCAAGCCTTGCAACCAGCCATGGCATGACATCAGCACTCCACCTCCATTGTCAAGCGCTTGCCAGAAATCACCTTACACCTCAGGTTCATCATTCATCTATAATTCTATGTACTCTTTTTCAATCAGTTTTCAATGATTTTTCATTAATAAAATATATTTGAATTTGAGCTTTTTAGTTTTTCTCTCATTTTATTTTGTTTTCTGTTGATATTTAATTGAACTGATGCCTTCCTTAAAATGATTAGAAACTGTAGCAGTTCTACGTTCTGCCTTTCTATCATTCATGTCAGAACCAAGCTTTTGTTAAATTAAAGGAGCTACATCTGCACCTAGTTTTAGATTTTCTTGTTATTAAAGCAATACTTCTTCAAGTATATGATATTGCATATACCTATTTTTATTCCCATTTCATATATATCACATAGTGAAATGATATCAAGTATTTGCATATACAAAATTAAGAAGTTAGAACTATTATACAAGATCTAGGGTTAATTTTGTTTACTGAAGTTAGAAATATTATACAAGATCTTATGATTGAAACAAGAACTTATACATATTATTTTGGCAACAAATTTGTCAGTAGGATGCGAGGAGAGAACCCCCGAGCCGAAACCACGGTGGAACCCAAAACCCGAGCAAATTCGGATTCTTGAAGCAATCTTCAATTCCGGTATGGTGAACCCACCCCGTGAAGAAATCCGTAAGATACGCATCCAGCTCCAGCAGTACGGTCAAGTAGGGGATGCAAATGTGTTCTACTGGTTCCAAAACCGCAAATCTCGTACCAAAAGCAAAAACCGCCACCTCCTTTCATCCCGAGCTAACCCTCGTCCTTCCACCGGAACCAACATTAATGCCGTTGCCACTACCGGCATTTCCACACCAAATATCGGCATTCTCAGCAATCTCAACAGTTCTAGCAACTCCAATTCTCTGACCTCTCCGTCAACTAATGTCACAATGCCTATTACAATGACCACACTGACCTCCTCTTCTTCCTCTTCATCAGAGGGGTCATCGGGCTCGAGCAAACCCATAAAACCAGTGCCGTTAGCGATGAACATTCCTGAGCCTATAAACATGTACAACAATTTTCACGGTTCAATGGAGCTCTCATATCTTCCCGAGCCGTTTTTCATTCAAAACCCTCATGGGTACTGTTTTGCCATACCAGAGCTCACTGGTCTGATAGCTACACCAGACCATGTTACTGGTTTCGGGTTAGGGCTATGCAACGAGCCAATGGGGAATGGCGGTGCAGCCACCAGTGAAGAGGTGGGGGTTAAACGCAAGAACAATGCTGATGAGTTGCACTGTGGTTTGGGTTTAACTAATCATGAGTTAATAAACCATGAAGGTTACAAGGGCTTCTTTGCAAGAGATGCAGAAGAGAATGTGAAGATTGGGCTCCAACAGGATTGTTGCTTTCAACCCACAGCAACTACTGTTGTTCCCTCTACTGTTGCAACTGGAGTTACTGATCATGTTACTTGTGCTGCAACGACAGTGGTATCATGTCCTTTCAATGTGATACAAGGTACGTAGATTTAGAAAATTTCAATTACATCATTACAAAGTGCCCAAAAGTTTCATGGACAAAAGTCTCCACTAAATGGTCATTACCATTTCATGACATGTGTTTCAATTATATTTCAAACTTAATTTAAGCCAATCAGTTTCCTAATTCTAAAATTATGAAAATAACAAGCAAATCTGATGAACAGTATTATATATTCCATGGAAATATTTTAGTACCTAGAAGTACTTGAGTAGAATGATGGTTCTTTAATTAACTTCTACTTTTTGTCAAAAGGTGGATGCTATTATCCATTTTATGATTAAATGGTATATATATCCTCTTACTAAATATTTGAATAATTTTATGGGGCTAAAATTGATAGTTATATTTGAAAATGTTGAGTATATATTATTGACAATATATAATAGCTCAACTCTTCTCTCAAAGTCCAATTCTTTTATCTTATTGTTCTACATGTAATTAATATGTATTGCATTGCATGACATATCGACATGAATTAAAGGGAAAATATTAATTTCCAGCTTTAAATTTTCAAATACTGCAAAGAGTGTTGTAGCATTCCATAGGAAGCTAGCTAGGTCTTTTTTCTTTCATCCCTTTTGTTGCATGCACTTGACAGTTAATTAATGTTCTAGTTCTTTCTTATCCATCATGTCTGGCTATATGGTTCTTCCATCCAATCAATCTTTCCCATGAAATAACGTGTGTTGCAATGCTATCTTCCAAGTTTGGCATTAGGTGAAAGAGTCTAAAGTGGGTCCCACAAAAACATAGTGGTAAATTAAACAAGTCTTAGTAAAGAAAAATGACATGAGAGACAAGATTGATGCAAGATATATACCTCTTGTTTTCTTCCTTCCTTGTGCCAACTACTGTATATATATATCTAATCATGGACATGCATGAAATGGTAGAAATGGCAGAGTTTATGACAAAAAGACCATGTTGTTAGAAATCAAGTCATGCATGCAATGCTAGCGTCATACTACAAATCTGTTGAAAATTCCTTTTAAAGTGCAATTGTACCTTAGTTAACATATGCATTCAACACCCTCTCCATTTTAAACTCTATTGATTTAATTAACATCAGTAATTAATATCAATGTTTTAATTTGTGATCAGCAACTTACCATTCTAAGGTTGAATCATTATATCTTCATTATTATTTGGAGTAAAAACTGAATTAAAAGATAAGATTTCAAGGAAATAAGGAGACAGTGATGCTTCCATTGTTTGTGAAAATGGAGGGGAAAGGGGACACAAAATTAAAAGAAGAGCTAATAAATGAGGGTTTTCTGAGTAGTCATGTCAATTATAGTTTCTCGAGGGGTTGGTTTAACATTGACACATTGTACATTGTTGAAAAGATAGAGAAAGGTGACACAGTTGTGGTCAAATGTGTCACACACACACACACACACACAAACACACACACAAAACAAAAAACAAACCAGAGAGAGAGAAGATGCAGTTAAGAGTTTAAAGTCTGGTTTCATACTTACCTAGCACAGCACAGCACAGCACTTTTAAGTCTGGTTCTGGTTCTGGGCCTTCTGGCACTGGCCACTGGCTCCTCCATTAGTTGGCGCTGTTTCCTAGATTGGACGTGTGCATGGTTTTATCATTTAAAAAAAATCAAAATCATACAGATAAGTTAAATTACTGACTAGTTACTTATAATATATACAGGTTAACTGTGCATACAATATATATATTTTTTAAATGGAAGTAAAATCATTAAAATACCATTTATTACTGGGTATTTCTCAGAACTTGGATTTCCTCGCACATTATGGCAACAAGTTTCACCATTATGGGATGCGTTGAACGGATTTAATTAGGGTTTCTGTAACTTTTTGCCTCGATATTATTTCATGTATTTACAGTGTCCAGTAAATGCTACGTACTATTCATGATTTTGTTTTGTATTCTCTATTATATTGATTAAATCATTTTAAATAATGCATGAGATATACATGTAATTTAGTAATAAGCATCTATCTTATATTTATTGCTCTCTCTCTCTCTCTCTCACACACACACACACACACATATGCATCAGATACGTGTGCAATTTTGATTATATAATAAAACATGTTACATATATTATTTAACAATGGCGCCTTCAAATTTAACTCAACTAGTACGTCCGGGTTTTGTTGTTGCAATGGTTTAGATAACAGTTGTGGAGAGGGAGGAGGCGGAGGCATGGGGCGGTTAACGGTGTTTATCAATGACACAGCATGCGAAGTGCCAGCAGCACCAGTAAATGTGAAAATGGTGTTCGGTCCTAATGCCGTTCTCTGTCATCCCTCTGGCTATCCAGTGCCGACAGACGAATTCCATAACACTCTACAGCCACTCCAGCACGGCGCCTTCTACTATGTTGTTTCGGTCTGATCTCTCTCTCTCTCTCAATATGTATATATGTATGTGTTTGAACTTAAAAAACATATGCATGCATGTACTTATCTAAAAGCTTTTGTTTATATATATATTTCCAGGTTTAGCAATGTGGCTTAAAGATAGCTAGAGAGGGATTTCTTGGATGTTGCAGGGCTTATAGTTTGAGTTTCTTTACGTAGTTTTATTTATTTTAAGTTCTTTAACAAATGTGCTATATTATATATATTGTATGCTCTATCTGAAATTGATGAACTGGTGCAGCATGTTATCTTACTACTATATGATGATATATGATCAGGAGATGATCTTTAATTCTTTGTTCATCAATCAATATAGTAGCTTTCAGTTTTCATTTCTCAACTAATTACACATCCCTAATTGTTGAAACAAATTAAAATTGTTCTAATCATATATATTTTTGTTGGCTTGTACAAATTAAGGTAGATTCTTAAGACTTAAATAACTGCATGCACAATATCCACTGTAGCTGAAATATGAGAACTTTGTCAGTTTTTTTTACTATCTATCTCTATATATAATTATATATATATACCAGATAGATGTTTATTGATTAATAAGAATAAATTAGCTTGGATGTACATACTTATAATTTACAAATTTTAATAACAAATTCATATTGACGTTGTTGCAAACTCACCAATATTTTGTTGTAGCATAAGTTCATATAACAAGTAAAAAAAACAATTAAATGACAATAGTATAATATTATTTCTTTTGATTGGCTGCTTGACCTTCTTGAATATACAAGCAAATGTTTCATTTTTTAAGGAAATTTAATTTGTGTATTAGTCTCCGGAATAAAAAAAATACTACTCCCCATGCATGCATGCATATTATTACCAAAGATTTGGTAATCATATATACAAGGAGACGAACATTAAATAATAAGCGTTACACAAAATTTGGAAATTATTGGAGCTCTAACACCATGTTTGGTTGTGGACTAAAGCTAAGTAGGCTATACTAACTTAGGCCCGGTTTAAATTAATCATGTTTGGTTGATGACTAAATTTATAGTTTGACTCAAGCTATTCTTTATTTGATAAGAATTTGATGACTTAAGACATAATTTTTTGTTTTTATAATAAAATTACAACTAGTTGGTAAAACATAAAGATTGTTTTCTCAAAAAAATAAATAAAGATTCACTATAATAAAATTGCATACTAACCATGTATACTTAAACGTTAAAAAAACATCAAATATTCATCATGTGGAGTGATTTTTTTTCTATGTATCAGAAGTACATACATATTCAATGAAACCCATACATTATTCAAACTCATACTTTAACACACAAAAAAACAATCAAAATGTAAAAAAAGAAGTCTTACAGAAATCATACAATAGAATAAGTTCATACATAATTAAAGTTACAACTAAAATATAAAGAAAATATTTAAATAACTATAGGGGATAACAGCCAAAAATAAAGAGATTCATAATATAGAATGGCATGACGATAGAAATGGAAGGGTGAATTTCCAAATCTTTGCCATCACTTTTATGCCTAAGGCACCTCAATAGATGGTTTAATTTAGGTACATTTAAGCTAGCTTAACTTTAGGCTTACGCTTAGTTAGGCGCCTATTTAATGCTTGTTCGGTGGAATAACTGAGGCTTAAAGCTCTTATTCCACTATTTAGTCCACAATCAAATGAATATCTATAATCTGATCATCCGATATATACGAATCTGCATAAATAATATAATGCTTTTTAGAGAATTTAGAGAAAAACATATAATATGAATGAAGAAATGTCCAATATATATTAAGTTCGGATTGCAATCCAATTTAATCTTCTTCTTTTTTATGTTCAGAATGCATATACTTCGTGTCATCGTGTGTACTTCAAATTTTCATTTGGAACGAATATATATTATGTGAATTTTGATTGATATGTGTTGGTCTCAAAGACATCTAGAAAGAGGAAATAGGTCTTTTTATATTTGTGTCGAAGTAATAATATTTTAGCGTCTCTATAAGTTATTCTTGACAAAAACTATAATAATTTTGTCCTAAGCTAATTGTAAAGTAAATATATAGTAAAGTTTAGAGACACTTGACACTAGAGTTGTTTACGGAGTTCGACAGTAATACCTACGTCTCCGGGACCCGCGACCTTCTATGGCGCGCATTTCTTTACCCAATGAGAAATGATTACAAAGTGGAACCGGTGAGCCCTTACAATCTTCTGGGAAGTCACACGGCCCTAACAGGAGCACTAAAGGCTAGAAGGAAGACAATCTGATTCGCGATAACTCAAGGATTGCTAGGTAAGCACAAGGCTCGAAGTAGTAAATGATTCAATCACGCAGGATCACTCTATGAGTTGTTGGATTGATTCAATAAGCTTGAGATTGATTGTGTATATTAAAGTTTGAGTGCACAAGCAACAACGGCTTTCTCTAGACTTATAAATACAAAATATTGAAGTTGTGAGCAGCTAGAATCATTCTCCAAACCTTGGTATAGCTTCTATTTATAAAGAGCTGATAATAAGGAAGTAAGTGGTGCTGACCGTTGCAACGGTACAGGGGACCGTCATAACGGTAGGTTAATCTGAGCAATTTGGAGTGTAACGGTGGATACTGTTGACAACGGTCAATGACCGTTGCAACGGTGCCCACAACGGTGATCCTCTGGAATGGTTAGCGTTTAATGACGCTAAAAACTATTTTATGCTTCACGGGATTTCAGAAGATTTATTTATTCTGTTGCAACGGTCACTGGACAGTTACAACGGTAGGCCTCACTTAATTAGGTCAATCTCAAGCTTATTTTACCAATCTTACAGATTAATTATACTTAATCTTGAGTTAATGTTTTTGCTATCCAATGTCTTGTGCATCATAACTACATCCTTGATGTTGTATTGCATTTCATTATTTCATCCTTGATGTGTAATTACTGATCCCTCAATTGTCATGAGCTACACAAAGTCTCAAGAAGAAAAACTGTAAAATGCAATTATGTATGTTTTACAAATTTAGTCAAACAAATAAGTCGAGGCTCCTAAGGCCAACAGTATGTACTATGTAATGTGTGTGTATATATAATTTCAATTAATAAAAAAAAACTTTAATTTAGAACGGTCTAATTCATCTCCAAATTAATAGAGCCTTTTTATCATGCTTTTTGTACAAAGAATTTTATCATGCTTTTTGTACAAAGAATTTTATCATGCTTTTTATCATCCTTTTATCATGCTTCGTATATTTATTTTCAAAATTAGTTCTCACATTAATTCTTACATTTATTATTTTAGATACATTTTGGGTGAATTGAACTTGCATATATGTCTCTCTCGATTCGTAAAAAAAAAAAAAAAAAAAAAAAAAAATCATCATATGTGAATATTTGTCATCCATACTTATGCATATATATATATATTTTTCAATTAAGCAAACAAAGAAATATATATACGATAATGTGAATATTTGTCATGTGACCCTTTAATTATCTTTCAGTTCATTTTTCATCAAAATTGCAATCTAGGCATTTCTCGTAAAATTTATCATGGAGCAAATACTTTGAAACAATCATACAAATTGATAATTTCTTCTGAAAAATAAACAAAAGTTAAAAAAAAAAACAATAAACAATTACATCAATTACTTTAAATCTTAATTTGAACCAAAACTACAAAAAAAGTAAATAAATATACAATAGCTAATTAAACTATTAAATAAATATATAAGCAGAGAAAAATTGGCATACATTATTTTCTTTAACCCATGTCGGTCGGATATGTTTTTTCAATCAAACGGTTAGCGATAATCTCAATTTTCCGTACTAATAATTTTCTTGTTTTGCATTATATACATGAAATTCTTTTTTTCAATCTTGCGCCATCAATATTATTTTAAATATTTTATTCTTGAGTTTCTTGAACTACAAGATTATCTGCTATGGATTAAAATGTGAAAATCCAAAAGGGTTATTTTTACATTATTTTTAGGTATTGTGATGGACTTATTTATCTTGTATAACTAATTTTCTTATCAAATGTCACATTATGTCTTGTTTAATTTAATTTTTTATTCATTTGGAAATAACAACATATGTAAACTAATTGAACTTGTAAATAAATATATATTTTCAATGATGTTTGATGATTTTCGATGATTTTCACTGATTTCTTATTCAAAATTGTATATAAAATCAATAACCCAACTATTATAAACATATTTTATTTTTATCTATTTATAGAATAAGGATGAAATTAGTTGCTGAAAATTTCTCTATTTTCTCTGTTAATAACAATTCATGACTTGTATCATCGAGGTAATTTATAAGATATTTAAAACAAAAATCAAATAACATATGCATGATAGATTATGCGAGACTTATTTTGTCACCTCTCTCTCCATCACATTATACAAATGCAAAACTTGTCTTGATACAAGCTTCCAATGAAAATTTTGCCATGTTGGATTCTTATTAACACAACTACATTATTGAACCACACACATGCTCTTAATTTGAAGTAGTTAAAGGCAAAAGGTAAGCTAGCTTCAAAACAATGTTTAGGAATCAACTAAGTCATTTTTTAATTTTCAGAGTTCAAAAAGTCGATCCAAACTGTTAGATGTGATCACTATATTAAACTGTGCTCGGAGACAAAATTTTACATTTTTCAGAATTTTTTTACTATTTATTAAGCGACTTTGAAAGTCACTGATTCAACGGCGGCTTTTGGTTTTACTGTTTTGTTAAGCCACCGTTGGATCAATAATTTTCAAAGTAGCTTAATAAATAGTAAAAAAAAATCAAAAAAATATAAAATTTGATCTCCGAGTACATTTTAATATAGTGATCATATCTAACGATTTGGATCAATTTTTTGACTTTGAAAGAAAAACGACTTAGTTGTACGAGATCTCAAGAACAATCGATTTGATATTAGTGTGTGTGTTTATATATGAGATACCAAATAGAATTAAGCTTTTAGAAAGTCCAACTTCTATAGAGTTCGAGATCATTACAATTGGAATTTGAATGAAGATGATATAAGCTGAACAAAAAATAATGCACACAATCCATCCAATTAATTGATTTTGTCCAAATAATTAATTTCAATTGTTGAAAAACATTTGAAAAAAAGTGTGATACATAGGGTTGTAGAAGCATGTGTCGCAGAAGATCGATACGAGGAAACGTGTGCAATGTGCAGTGCAGCGTGAAAGAGGGCCGCAACTGCATTTGTCAGCAGACCAAACGGAAGCTTTTCAACCCTTTTCTTTCTTTCACCCTTTGACTCTCATTATTCTCTCTCCATTTTTATACACTACTGGATGCCTCCATTCTATCTCTTTCTCTATTGCTTTTTTTTTATTGATTAAAAAAAAATTGCATATGTTTTTATTTATAGCATTACAAATGTTTTTATTTATAGCTTAATTTTCTAATATATTCAGAAATAAAAAAGGGAATGAAATGTACCAGTCATTTTGTTGTCGTGAAACTTACGATCTCGACTCTGGTTAGGACAAAGTGTTCCGTTCAAATATGTACATTTCGTCTCGGCTGGATAACTATTTTATTTAATTTTAAAAAAATAGGAAAATGATGCTTCTTTTTCTTAATGATTTCATCAAATCGGAATTTTTTGTTTAAAAGAAACTGATAAGACTAAAAATATTATGAAAATTATATATATATATATATATATATATATACTATTTGAATACGAATAATTGAAACATAGAACCATATTTATATCTATATTCTCATGAATATTCAGATATCAGCTATCCACATTTAATTTTTCAAACACGAATAAGATATTATCCACACCGTTCACCCTAAATGGAATTCAATTGAGAAGTTCAATTTCTTTTTTTTTTATTTTAAAAAGGGCACAAAACCGACCGTTTCATTGAAGATTTAATTGTTATGGGTTCAGGACCAATTCGGTTGTGTGAAAAATGGTCTTGGGCCAGTCGTCCATTTAATTTGAGTCCATCTGTGGACATTATTTGTGTTCTGGCCTTTTAAATGAAAGCCTACAAGGTATGGCCTATTTGACTTGTATCTTATTATATATCTTATTGCGCATCTTATTGTTATGGGCCCAGGCCCAATTTCGATCTGTCAAAATAGTTTTGGGCCAAAGGCTTACTTATTTTCAGGTTACCTGTCCACATTATTTATGTTCTGGGCTTTAAATGGAAGGGGTTGTACTTGCTAACAAGAACAAAGAATCCAATTAAATGCTTGCTTAGCAACGCAATGGATCAAAGAAAATTAAAAAAAGATTTCATTTTCAATAAGATTGAAGGATGTGGATAACACGGTTTGATTGATTTAGTTTCTAGTTAAATTTGATTCAGTATCTCTATTGAAACTTCTGAGTGGTGACTCTCACGGTCTGATTGATTCAGTTCTTGATCCAGTTTGATTCAGTGTCTTCTATGATAAAATCTACCAGTAAGACAAACTTCGCGCATAGAGAAAATAATTGGTAGGCTCCTATCATTTTCATCAAGCAAGGATGATTAAATTTGTGTCCACATGATGCACATATCTTTATGCGTTTTTAATTTGTTTACAGCTGTATATTTTTTAAGACACTTGTTGTCTCATCTTATGTAATAGCTACTTTGCAACTTTTTTAATAAATGAAATTGCCTATGGACTTTACACCAAAAAAAGAAGAAAAAAAGAAGAGAGAATTGAAGGATAATGCTTATAAACCAATGTGATGTGAGCAGAATCAGAAATATAATTTCAGTCTTGAACCAATGTGATGTGAGCAGAATCAGATATATAAGTATAATTTGAAAACAGTTTATTACTTAATTGCTGCCTTCTAATTTAATAATTAATTATTCATTTTCCACTTTGTTCACAGGAGTTAGAGAAGTTTAAGAACAATATTAAGCAAATTTATAAAAACCTATATCTAAATCAACAAAATAACACACTCCTGATGTGGTGAGAAACTCTTAACTTAAGCACTAGAATAGCTTACTGCAACATTCCAGGAATTAAAAAGGGCACAAACCAGAATTTCTGAAGGACTATTTAGCAAATAAATAAAATAGCAAAAAGAAGTTCCTTTTTGTTTTATCGTTTTTTAGGGGTCAGAATTGAAAGCCCAATTTGAATTTTGAGTAACGAGCCTAACATGCAACTTATTGTAAAAGCCCTTCTCTAGATCATAAATACGACAGTTATAATTTAATAGAGCATGCACATACATTGATATCTAGATCGATCATAAATAAATAAAATAAGAGTCTTGAACACATTCTCTAGATATATAATTTGAGTCTTCTTCAGCACATCATGATGTATTGTATTGTATTGCTGTTGCAAGTTACAAGTACCATCAAAGCAATACTCAAATTAAAAGACAAATAAATAAATCCCACTATAAGTTATTGGTTAGTGCATTCATATCTGACAATCACCAACTATATAGGTGGTATGAGTAGGTGGAAATGGAATGGGTGAACTACCATCTGCCTTTTTTTCCAATCAAAGCAATCCCACTGACATGATTAAAAATCATCCACTATCTAATTAATTAATCTTCTTGTACACAACACGTACCTGCTACCAGGACCCACCTGCATGCATTATCAAAGCACGGTTACCTAACTTTGCTTTGCTTTAGTACCTTTTTCTAAATAACGGAGGACAGCTTGGCTTTTCTAACTTTTTAATCGTACTTAATTAATTTCAATCAAAATCATTTGCATGAAATTAATATTAATATCATGTCTCAATTTAACATGTCAGCCAAAAGTTTAATTTTGAAGGATAGTTTGGCAATTATATATTTTTCTAGTATTTCACAATAATATAATATGATCAGGATTGATCCCCTTGGCTTGTAATATTGTTAGAACCACCCTGCAACTGCTTCACTCTTTTCAGTGGCTTTTTTTCCTCTTGCTTTGACACTTAGCTGCCGCTTTAATGAGAAATTGGAAACCCTTCTCTCTCTCTCTCTCTCTCTCTCTCTCTCTCTTCGATGTATGCATGCATGCTCTGACTGTCAAGTAAATGACAAGGAAAAGAAAGACAAAACAAAACAAAACAAAAGAAAATGCTCTTACTCTTAAATGACTAGACAGGTAACAAGCTTACTTGATTAGATATTAATACTATTATTGCTATATATAGCTTCAGTGAAAGCGCGAACAACCCAACAGCTTTTATCACCTCAAACTAGAGAGCTAGCTTAACTTCTTCCAGACCAGATTGGTGGACCCATTATAACAAAGCATCACCTTGCAATTTTTATCACAAAATGTGACTCTGTTTTGTAATTATTGAAAAATGTTAACAGGTTAATTGCCCCACCAAACCTTAGGTCTACAGTCCTTGTCAATCAAGTGCCATTTTCTTTTCAGCTGCTCAAAGTTTTCCAAATTCCAACATCCTCTACTATTTCTGCCAATTGTACAATTTGCAATTATTCTGATCCAAACTAACCAGGAATTGAATGGAAATTTAAATGGTTCAAACTTAACAAAATGTTATTAAAAATAAATTATTTCAAGAACTATTTAAATTTATAGTTTTATATGTATTCAAATTAAATTCAAAAATATATAAATCTTACAAATTATCTCATATTTACAAATTTGAAATAATGCAAAAAAAAAAAAATATATATATATATATATGGTTAGTGGCTTTAAAGGTGAATAATAAATTTCAAGTAATACTATAACAGTAATCAAATTACATACAAGTTCAAAACTTCAAACACCAGAAAAGTTGTCTAAAATATAAGGGGCAATTTCATGTATATCTCCCAAAAATTTTAATATTACATATTTATCCCTCCAAAATCAATAATTACATATTTATTCTTCAAAATCATACAAACTCACATATTTATCCAATCTCACTCTATAACATATAAAATATCTCCAAAACTTATGCTTTTCGTTTTTGTATCTTTAGTCCGTCTAAGTTCTTTTCTCTCTAAAGCGCCAAACCTCCTGACTCTTTCTCCAAACGAAAATGAAAAATTAAAACAGCAAGGAGCGGCATAAATATGTGAAAGGGGAGGCGATTAAGGAAAGCGGAGATAAATCTGTGATTTGGCGCGTTTAGAGAGAGAGGCGAGCGATATTTAGCGCTTTACAAAGAAGAGAACTCAAACAGACTAAAGAGATCAAAGGACAAATGATCAATATATTATTAATTAATATTGTAAAATAAATTTTAAAGTTTTAAAAATATTATTTAATTATTTTTCGAGATATTTGATGTGTTATAGAGTTCGAATGGACAAATATGTGAGTTTGTACAATTTTCAAGGATAAATACGTAATTACTGATTTTGGAGGGATAAATACGTAATATTAAAACTTTTGAGGAATATATATGAAATTCCCCCTTATAAAAATATAACTACAATTGATTAAAAAATAGATCTAGATTTGATGACCAAAAAGGTAAGTTGCTAAATCTAAATATACTAGCTAAATATAAACGAGATAAAATGTTCAATATATATCTAATCATTTCCACTTGACATAAAATCAATTCGGTGGTTGAATTTTTTTTTTTTTCTTGAATAACAATAGAAGTCCTCAGTCAAGATTTCCATAATATATTTTGGGAGCATATTTAGAAATTGTAGATTTTGCAATTGACGAGAATAACAGACAACTCGGAAGTTTAATTAACAAAATCTAAATGATTAACTTTCTCTTGAAGTCATGGCAAAATCCACCCTCCACACCTCACACCGTACAAACAAAAGAATATAACATTCCTTTCAATCTTTCAACCATTTAAGCTCAAAAATACGCCTTGGTTAATTTCCATCTCTTTCAACTTTCCAAAAACCCATGAATATCAGAAAAGCTGCACATCTCATAGCCATGAAAGCCAAGACCCAGAAATACCTCAACCTAAAGCTGGTCCTCTTGGGTTTCTTTCTCCTCTTCATGGTGTTGTTCATAATTAGATCGAACACTGCCACGAATACTACAACACAAAACCAACAAATTCAACCAATTAGACCAATTCAACAAGTGAACCATGTCATATCTCAATCACCATCATGCACAAAGCTTCCTCCTTCACTTGCTAACACCATCATCCACTATGCCACCTCAAACATTACTCCCCAACAAACCCTAAAGGAGATATCGGTTACCGCTCGTGTGCTAGAGAGGAAATCCCCGTGCAATTTCTTGGTTTTCGGCTTGGGTCATGACAGCTTGATGTGGACTGCCCTAAACCATGGCGGCCGTACCGTGTTTCTAGAAGAAGATAGTTCATGGATCGCGACAATTCAAGAGAAACATCCCTCATTGGAGTCATACCATGTGGTATACAACACAAAGTTGACTGATGCAGATAATCTGCTACAGCTCGGGCAATTGCCCGAGTGTACAAATGTGGAGAGTGACATACGGTTTCCTTCATGTCAATTGGCACTGAAGGGGTTGCCCAGTGTGTTCTATGAGGTGGAATGGGACTTGATAATGGTGGATGCACCAACCGGGTGGATACCTGAGGCGCCTGGTAGGATGGGGGCGATATACACTGCAGGAATGGTGGCCCGGCAGAGGAGAGAAGGCGAGACGGAAGTTTTTGTGCACGATGTTAATCGAGAAGTCGAGGATAAATTTTCTAAAACATTTTTGTGTGAAGGGTACTTGAAGGAGCAAGAGAACAGGATAAGGCATTTCACCATCCCTAGTCACAGGGGTGCAGAGGTGTCATTTTGCCCTTGATTGTTGTTTTTGAGATAATTTTTGAGGGGTTAATGGATCATTAAATTTGTTATATTAGTTTGGGTTTGCTTGTGAACCCTTTTAAATGATAATGCTGGTATGTATATTTTGTTCTGAGTTTAGATTCTGCTTGTTATGTTAAGGCCTTGACCATTGTCTATAAAATTTGCATGGAGATTTAGAGCAGATTCCATGGATATTAATGTACATTTAGAAAGGGGGCAATGGTCAAGGGCCAGAGAGGAAAGAAAGAATTTAAATACTCTAAATACGCACAATTTGATATCAGCACGGATAAAATAATTTTCAAGGGGGGGTCTATAAGCAAGAAAACTATGCTTTAAAAGATACCTGTGGAGTCTATTTGAATCTGATTAGTGAATTCATTGTTGGTTTTCTGTATTTATATGTACTCGTGGTCGTGGATATGTATAGCTTCCTTTTGTTTCACTAATAATTGTTATTTTCTCTCTTTTTGGGTGGAAATTTGTTTTTATATACTGGCAATCTACCATTAGATAACACAACACAAGCTTGACGCAAACATTGAACTATATCCACTTATTCCAGCTGTTGTCAATCGTCCAAATATTAGAACCAAATCCGACCCATATCAAGATAAGGGGCTGGGCTTGGATTGAATCCCAATACAGTTAAATCACGGTCCCAAGTCCGAAACAGATTTGTTCCTGGTAGGAACAACAATGCAGAAATGTGCTTGGTTCTGAAAACGCCGAAACAATCTGTTTCAGACCATAACAGAGGACGAAACATCATGTTTCTGGCCAAAACAGATTTGTTCCCGGCAGAAATAATAATGTAGAAATGTGCTTGGTTCTAAAAAGGCCGAAACAGAGCTATTCCTAGCAGAAACAACAATGCAGAAATGTATTTAGTTCTGGAAAGACCAAAACAGCATGTTCCTAACCGAAATAGATGTCGAAATAGAGGCAGAAAACAGTTTTCTTTGTTTAATTTGCATAATTTATATAATTTTAGTGTAATGTTGTATAACTTAGTTTAATTTAATATATTTTAGTATAATTTATCATATTTTGAATAATGTAATTTGTTTTAGTATAATGTTGTATAATTTAGTTTTTTATTCGAAATTCATTTTGTATTACATTCCAGAGCGGATGCGAGACTTATTTTGTTACCTCTTCCTCCATCTTATTATACAAATGCAAAACTAATCTTGATACAAGCTTCCAATGAAAAATTTTCCATGTTGGATTCTTATTAACACAACTACATTATTGAACCACACACAATGCTCTTAATTTGAAGTGGTTAAAAAGTGCAAAAGGTCAGATAGCTTCAAAATATTGTTTAGGAATTAACTTTATGAATGTCTAGATTATAATAAAAAATATATATGATACCAAATAGAATTAAACTTTTAGAAAGTGCAACTTCTATAGAGCCGATATTTTTATTAATATCCAACTTTAATTAGAAATTATCAAATTTGTTCCCAAAACGTAAATTTTTTTTAAAATGTCCAAACCAGCTATTAGGTGGCCACTAAGTGGCCGGTTTTTTTTTATATAAAAAAAAAGTAAATTTCCAAACCGGTTTGAGCATTTTTTTTAAAAAAACTACGTTTTGAGAGCAGATTTGATAACTAACAAAATATCAAACAAAATATCCTTCTCTAAAATAATTAACAAAATATCTTTGTGGGCCCCTCATTTCTCCCTCTCTCCCTCTCTCTATCCCTATCTCCTATTTACTCTCATCAAATTTGGCACCTCCTTATCTCTCATTAAACTTTAATGAATGTATAAAGATTTTAAAAAATATGTAATTCAAACAATAATTTTTTTGTAAACATGCAACAAAATTTTCAGTTAGATAATATATATATCGAATACATTTTTTTTTCTGTAAAAGTATTTATACTAATCTGCATCATGATGGAATTATTTACACGATTATACAGTACGTTATTAAAAAGATAAACTCTTAAATTTATATTTTACTTATTTGATAGTATTTCATTTAATTAAACTTTCTTATAATCATTCAAAAAGAAATGTATATATATATATATATATATAATTGAAAATTTTATAAAAAAAATATAAATACTTTTGAGATTTAAATAAGAAGTACAAAATATGAGATACAAAAATAATTTATCTCCATGTTTTAACACAAAAAATTATATGTTGTCAAGATATTTTCTTCTCCGTTGGTTACAATAAGATAGTACTTAGATGAAAATGACAATTATCTTCGGTATTGATGGTGTCCAATTAGTAGATTGAAATGGAAAGATACATTAGTGTTTGATTCTTGCATTTGGGATAGGTTCTTTTTTGTAAATTTAAATCGCAATACATCAAATTAATGCATATATACTCATCAATAATAATAAAAAAAAAAACTCAAAATATGATTATTATAATTAGCCTTTTTGAAAAAATAACAAACATATGATCTTATTCTTCAAATAAGTAAAATACAAATTTAAGAGTTTAACTTTCTAATAACGTACCGTATAATCGTGTAAATATATTCATCATGATGCAGATTAGTATAGATACTTAAAAAAAAAAAATGTATTCGATATATATATATATTATCTAACTGAAAAATTTATTGCATGCTTACCAATTTTTTTTATTTGAATTACATATTCTTTAAAATCTTTTATGTACTCATTAAATTATAATGAGAGATAAAGAGGTGTCAAACTTGATGAGAGTAAATATGAGGTAGAGATAGAGAGAGGGAGAGAGGGGGAAATGAGGAACACAAGGACATTTTGTTAATTATTTTAGAAAAAGGATATTTTGTTTGAAAATTTTAGAAAGTAGGGCAATTTGTAAAATTTCCCGAAATAGAGAGTAGTTAATGGGTGGTTTTAGGATAATTAAATTCTTGGGCAGGTGTAGCATTTAAAAAAAAAAAAAAATCTTTCTCTAAGATGAGAGAAAGAGAAGAAAGAAAGAAAAAGAAAAGCGCTACAGTACCGGACAGGATAATCAATCCCGTCCAATAATTTTTCTTTTCTTTTCTTTTTCTGCTAAGTGAAATTAGTGAACATTAATCTGGACGAGATGGTTTATCCCGTCCAGAACACTGTAGCTAGACGGAATACACCATCCCGATCTACCTATATATCGATAAAATTCAAAAGCCATCTTTTTTTGATATTTTATTTATTTATTTTCTATTAATAAAAAAATCGGTGTAATCAACATGTTAAATTAAATGAATTGTTTTTTCCCTTATATCCATTTTATATTAAAATACCAAAATGTTCCACAAAGATTCTCCAATTGCTCTCAAACTGACATGGCATACTCATTTGCCTAATGACACGCTCTCAACATCTGTTTGGTTTGGGTGTTCCTCAACATTAGCATTTATTTTCAAAGAGCAATTGTTCTAAGGGATGTTAAAATCCTAGTTTACAATTGTTTAAGGGAAAAGTGGCAAGAAGAATAATAAAAAGATAATTTGTAGTGTTTAAATTTATAGTTTACATTTTGGTACATAAATGAGTGCTTTGCTAAAAAAAGTACATTAAAAATTTCTAAGTTTCTGTACACTAGAAGATCACCTCAAAGCTTATTCTACTTTAGCTTTCCACAATGAAACAGCATATATTATGTTACCCTTCGAACCCCAAAGGAACCAATTGCAATCTTCTTCAGTAAAAAATACCTCGTTATAATCATTTCTAACAATTTCACGGCATTCTTTCACTAAATGTGGATCTATTGGAAGCTGTTCAAAGCCGGTCTGTAAATTTCGCATGTTGCACTGCTTGTAGGTCTTCGGTCTTATGACCAAATCTGATCCTTCACATGCTATCAGATTAATTATAGAAGGACCTAGCATTTCTCTTTCCATTAGTTGCCGATGCTTGTTGTCGCGTGGGACCAACATGTCAAGCATGTCGAAGATCCTAGAGAACTGCAACAAAACATATCTAAACCGTTGGATGAAGAAGGGACTGAAGGAAAAGTTGAATATTCCTTGAATGAAAACCTTCGGTTTGGTCTGTTCAATCAGATTGAGGAGTTTATTCCTAGGATTATTCCTGTCTAATAAAAGTTCATCCCTTAGCCTAGGTAAGCTATACATACTATTCATTATAAGAACTTCATCATCATTGATACTAAGCTCATCAATACAAATTGACCCCCACTGTGAGGCGATCCCTTGATACTCAAAAGGAACTCCAAAACTTTGAGCATAATCTTTCAACCTCTTTCCTGTCTCGTTGACTCTTTCAGCAGGGTGAAAACCCGGCCGTGGCAAATCTACCCCAGTAATTCGGAGTTTCGGGGGCCCACCTTTTCTTTTTGCAAGTGCTTGGATTAAAGATGGCCATTGGAATCCAAAAGTAATGCCAAAATCAACTACATGGATTTTCGTGGCATTGCCTATAACACTGAGAATACTCTCATTAGCAAAATGATATGCAATTCTGGGAGCGGGAGATGCCCTCGTCAGCATATAATAGGTCTTTAGATAGTCGATGGTGTGTACTTTCCTTGTGACATATTGTCGATAGGTCACACTTCCTGTACCAGCCAAGCGTGCCTCTAGTCCATCAACAAGAATGCATGCAAGCCTTTGAATCCCATCTCCAATAGGAGATGCTTCCTTCCTTATTTGTTTTATAAGTTCACTTGCAATTTTGTTATCATTCGTCGATATTGCCTCTGCACAGCAGATGAGGTGTTTCCTGAGATTGATATGGTCGTGTTGTTTTTGATTCTCACTATATGATTTCGCTTCGAGCTCCTTGATTTCTCTTAAGCTGATTATTTCCCCCTGGTATAGTAGTACTTCATCAAACATCTCATCTCTAATAGTTTCCTCACTGGATACCATGGGTATTTTGCAATTTCGTCCCTCCAAAAGGTCCAAGTTTGCATCATTTGTATTCTTTTTACCCTTAGACTTATTTAGCAAATCACTTCCTTTCTCTTCCCCTGATTTGTTCTCTAGTGAGTTGCTATCACATTTCTTCATTGGATTAAGTGAAAGATTACTCACTTTCAAATTAATCGCCAATCTATTGTGATTTGGAAGGAACCTCAATCCTTCTTCTACACCTCTCTGAAATTCAATAGCCAACAAGTTCAATATATGCGGGCGTTGTTGCAAATTCTCACTAAAGGTTGAACCAACCTGATCTTTTAAATCAGGAGTTATAAAATTAGGATTTACCTCTGATTGTTTTGATACCAATTGATTATCTTGTGGAGGTGGATACTTCTCCCCAAGGATATCATAAAAGGGTTTCTCCATGTCCCTGAGAGCTGCCTCTTGATAACCATTAATCTTTTCATCTATTTCTTCTTCCAATAAATAGCGGCTTATGTAGTCTAGTGTTGGGTCTAAAAGTATCTCAGACTTCTCTTGTTGGTTCAGAGAAAGGTTGTCATATGAATCTTTATCGGAGATAATTTTTGAGAAGTTTGTGTCATTACAATTATCATTGGAACCATGCAATTCGTTCGACTTCAAAAACCATGAGTTCTCTTTCGGCAAAGCCATGTTGCTTCCTGCTTTTCCCAAAATTTGATTGACAGAAAATTTGATCTAGAAATTTCATAAAGAACTCAATTAGTGAAGGGAACTTTATTTATTTACAATTTCACCATTAATAGTTGGCTAGTTTAAATTTATTTGGTAATGAAGTATAAGAAGCATTATAAAGAATAGAAATAATGTAACTATTAGTTAGATCATATATCTTAAATCGTTAGTCAAACACACAAGTACGAAATCAACAAAAAAAATTGATAAAAAAGCATCAATTTCAGTATCTATTTGTTCTTAAATTCCTTATTTACCAGGGACAAAATATACCAAGAAATGAAATTTTTTCTCGAGTCGTAATGTTGTGATTGGGTCACTTAAAATAGATGTTCCCTGTAATGAAGTAGTAAGGTAACTAAACAAACCAGCAGCTGTCAACTGTTCCTTAATTTAACTAGCTATGCAGATACTAACATGTGAAAAGAAAGGTAGAAATTCATTAGTTTTAGCAAGAAACATATCATTTCAAAAAAGTCCTTAATTAATTAAGCATTTATAGTGTCCTGCATTAACTTTCAGAAAAGAAAATGGAAGTTCTATAAAAAAAACAAGAAAAATGAAAACTTGTTGTTTGTTTCTAAAATCCGGAGAAAAGGAAAAAAAAAAAAAAAGGGTGCCAAACACCCTATATTATTAGTTTTCCTTTTTGCTCTAGTTTTGATGATTTTAGGCCACTTTTGTCAGAAAAAAAATGTTAAAAAAATTGGAGAGATAATTTTACTGCGTACCTTAAAAGAGCATCACCAGTTATGTAGAGCCTAGATGCTTGAGGAAGAAGCTTGCTAGATATTATATTGAGTAGTTTGGAATTTTTTTAGTGAGATAACAATCAGTCTTATTGGTTATGTTTCTTTCTAGAACGTCAACATAGTGATTTTTCTTCCTGGTATTGGTGAAATAGTGATAATACCATAGATTTTTCAAAGGTCTCTGTTGACTTCATATAGTAAACTTTTTCAACTGGCTCTAAGACAATATGACATGTATTTTTGGATATTTTAGAGAACATCCTTTCATCAGGATGTGGTCACCGATCTCAAATTTTCACGTCTTTCAAATGGAATCGACAATTTTCTCTAATTATTTCCTTTTGTTCTCTGTATTTTATTATTTAGTTCCAACAAAAAAAATGAAACAGGATAGATGCAATTAATTAACCATCCCACCCTGCCCCTCTCTTGTGCAAATTGGGCAAAACCGGAAGGCAAAAGCTGGGTGCTATTTGCAAATTATGTAAATTATTGGGCTAAATTGCAATTATATCTTGATACAAGCATAAACTGATAAAAATCTTTTTCAGGTCAGCATAACATATAAAAAGGTTTTTTGAGTGATAACAAAACATATAGAAAGTAATTTGTTATATCCAATTTTATGTCAATTTATCAGAATATTCAAAAAAAATTCTGTTTAGGTCCCCGATTTTGTATCTTACAAAAGTTATTCTCTCTGCTACTGTGTCATAGCAAAACCCCAGCCAAATATGCACGGTAGAGCCACAGTGCCACACAGGAGACTATCTAGAAACGCTGTTACACCTATTCTTTAGATGCCAATATGCACAAGAAGTTTGGTCCTTTGTTTTGAATAGATTGGGGCATGCTCTTATGGTTGACAAAAATTCCATCACAGAGATCGATATGGGAAGCATCTGTCAGAGAGGCAAGAAGTTCAAATGGTTTAAAGGAGATGGAATGGACAATCTGTTTCATCAGTGTCTGTTGGCATATCTGGAAGCAGAGAAATGCTCGCATATTCAGAGGAGAACAATTACCAGCATGGATGCTGGGGAGAAAAATTATTGAAGAAATTGTATTATGGATGAAGTTCTGTTAAGAATTTTTAAATATATAATGTAGATGTCTTTAGTGGATATATCAAAACTCTTTATTCTAATATATTCTTGACTGCATCAGTCAAGTTCTAAAAAAAAAAAAAAAAAACCATCAAATTATTGCTTGAATTAGGGTAGTATAATTCAATTTTCAGCTGTGTGAGGGCCTAGTTCAGACGTTCTCGCACTTCGCAGTGGATTGGGGTAAATGCTTTCTTTTTGTTTTTTTTTTTTGTTTTTTTTGAAGGTTAGGGGCATAAACCTCTAACATTTGTATCGATAAAAAAATTAATTTACATTGTCCTATTAAATTCAACTAATTACATTTTCCTCCCATCTGTGTTATCCCTCATCTATCTCATGTCTTTCTATTTGCTCATCCTATACATGGAGATTCCAGTTATGAATATCCACCAGTGCGTCTTTCATCAGTATAGGGACCGTTTTCGTAATTCCTGAGAAGGTTCGTCTGTTCCTTTCTTTCCATAGAGCCCACACACCTGCCGCCCAAGTTGTGTCCCATAACACCCTTGCTTGTCTGGTTCGCCCCATTCGACCTTTCAACCAGGCATCACAGATGTTCTCTGCTTGGTATCCTTGCAAATTCATTTGAGTATTGATGTTCTGCCAGAATTCCCTTGGGTAGTTGCATTCCCATAGAATATGGTCTCGTGTTTCCAACTCACTGCTGCTACATAATTTGCAACCTGAGTCTACCGGGCATCCTCTCACGTGGAGTATCTCCTGTGTGAGTAGTTTGTTATCCATAAGTAGCCAGATAAAGATCTTTACCTTTATTGGTATTTTTAGTTTCCATAACGTCCGGTGGTGTTCTGATATCATTCCAGTATCGTGCATCATTGTGTAAGCCGATGAACAAGAAAAGTGGCCATTTGCATTCCATCTCCACTTCACACCCCCCTCCTCCATTTTCACTGAGCATGCGTAAAATGGTAGAAGTAGTTCCAGGTCCTTAAGAAAGAAGCTAGTTTGGGCGGTTGTTTGCCAGTTGTCTGGGTTCGACACCCTATGTAGGAGTCTCATTGTTCCAGGTCCTTTCTTTTTGACATGTCATTTAGTATGTTAAGGATAGCTGTTAATTCTTATCCAAGAGAATAAAAGCTGCTCTCATAGAAAATGTTACATGATGTTTTAGAATTGAATATTAATCAGAATAAATGAGATATAAAATAAAGAGTAGTTAACGAGTTCTTTTTAGGATAAATAGTGTGATAAGTACTGGAAGAAATTAAAGTGACAAATTGAATGATATAAGTTAGTCTTCCTCTACTGTCTCTTCCCTACTCTATTAAAACATGGAGATAAATTATTTTTGTATCTCATATTTTTTATTTTTTATTTAAATCTCAAAAGTATTTACATTTTTTTCGTAAAATTTTCAATTATATATATTTCTTTTTGAATGATTATAAGAAAGTTTAATTAAATGAAATACTATAAAATAAGTAAAATATAAATTTAAGAGTTTATCTTTTTAATAACGTACTGCATAATCGTATAAACAATTTCATCATGATGCAGATTAGTATAAATACTTTTACAGAAAAAAAAACATGTATTCGATATATATATTATCTAACTGAAAATTTTGTTGCATGTTTATAAAAAGATTATTGTTTGAATTACATATATATTTTTTTAAAATCTTTATGCATTCATTAAAGTCTAATGAGAGATAAGGAGATGCCAAATTTGATGAGAGTAAATAGGAGATAGAGATAGAGAGAGGGAGAGATGGGGAAATGAGGGGCCCATAAGGGCATATTGTTAATTATTTTAGAGAAAAAATATTTTGTTTGAAAATTTTAGAAAGTAGGATAATTTGTAGAATTTATCGAAGCCTAAACTCCTTTTCGTAATTATGACTGTTTCTTCAATCAAGAAAATAGCAGTTGGTCCTGGACTAGGTCGTACCATGTTTAACCACTCTTCAATAAGACTTCAGCAGCATTTCATTAACTTCTTCTTCTTCAAAGCCTTTATCCCAAACAAGTTGGGGTAGGCTACAAATGAAATCCAACTGGAATCAGCAACACAGGGACTTCCCAGAAGGTCACCCATTCTAGTACTACTTCTGTTCAATTCGTGAAAGTTTCATTTCCATAAATAAGTTGTTTTTTTACTGCTGACTCGCCAAATCTATCACGAAGCAGCATTTCATTAACACCATTTTAAAAATACATATCAAGTATTACATCTCATTGAATGAATGAGGGATATGTAAAACATAACCTAACTAATTAATACATTATTAGGTTATCTTATGGGTGGGCTAGCTGATTCCCGTCCCTCTTTGTGTGTACACAGCTGATCAACCATAGAGAAAGTGGTGCTAAGCACACATACAAATTGAAAAAGAAAATTTTATCTTTTAAGAACTATAATTGCTACAAAAGATAATACTATTTGTCTCATTCGTAAAATAAAAATAGAAAAATATTTATTTGTCTAGTCAGTAGCCACCTAAAATTTTAATTTTCTGATTCCACATCTGCCAACATGCCCCAAACTTGCATCACTTCTAGCGCAGATTAAAAATTTAGTATCGATATTTATAAAAGTATTATTCTTATAAAATGTAAGAATTGAATAGAAAGACACTCAAATCCTACTCGACCCTGATGTTGGGCAGTCAAGGCGATCGCTCCGGACCCCAAGATCCAAGGACCCAAAAAAAAAAGTTTGTATATATATAAATTAAAGATAAATAAAATATTAGATCTCAAATTTTGTATATATAAAGGGCTCGAATTTTTCTATAAATAGATATGATCTATTGGCATATCAATAAAAAATCAGACCGACTAATCGCTTCCATAAGTATTTCAACACTATATGCTTATAAGTCATTTTTACTTTTTAGAAATCTAAATAGTCGATCCAAATCGTACAACATGATGTCCAAATTAAAACGTGCTCGAAGACCAATTTTACATTTATTTATTTTGAAATTTTTTTTTGCTATTTTTTAAGGTAGGTAGAAAATCAATGTTTTTTATGGTTCTGAATCTTCTGAATCAATGGATTTTCTACCTATCTTAAAAAATAGTAAAAAAAATTCAAAAAAATGTAGAATTTGGTCTCCAAGCACGTTTTAATACTTTTTTTTTTTCAATCGACTGTTTAGACTTTAAAAATGTAAAAATAACTTAATAAGCATATGGTGTTGAAGTATTTATGGAAGTGTATTAGGTGGTCTCATAAAAAAATTGTATATGTAAAGGGCTCAAAATTTTGTCTCGCTCTGGACTCCAAAATCTTCAGGACCGACCCTGATACTATGGAAAAAAAATGTTTGAGATTATAAAATCATCACCACGCCTTTAAATCCTCCAATGAGGGTTTCAAATTTACAAAGTTTTTTTTAATGCAATATTAGGAGTAGAACTGAAGTGTTCTTAAATTCATCAAGTTTCTTTTGTGAACTCAACTCTAAAACTTATCGAATTGACTTCAAACGATGAATCTGAATCGTTGAAATTCATCTACTTTACAAGTGATGCATATACATACAAAAATTTAAATTTTAGAATTAGTTTTGTATAGAATAAAGTGGTAAAAAACGTTCAAAAAATGAATGCATTAAAATTAATTTATAAACCTTCTAATCTTTACCGCTTGACTTTATACTAAATTCGAAACTTAATTTTTTTTTGCATGTAGATGCATCACTCGTAAGCTAGATGGGTTTTGAACCGTTCAGATTCGTCATTTGAAATCAATTGAATAAGTTTTAAAGTTGAGTTCATAAAGAAATTTGGTGAACTTATGAATACCCTAGTTTCACTCGCAATACTATTAATAGAGTTATAATACTTACCGAGAAAATATTACTTCTGATTCTGTTAGTTGTCAATAACAAAAAAGAAAAACCTACTGTTATGACATAATACTCTCTTTCAAATGCGGGCTTGAAATTTTAAAAAAAAAATGCCTTAAAAAAATGAGAAAATGCTAATGTGAAACTATGTACTTGATAACCAGTATCTCATTCATACAAAATTATTGGAGTTTGACCAAATCATGATGGTTGCCTGGTAAGACACATGCAGGAATGACTCGATTCAAGGAGGAATTAAACGTGTGGAAAAAGAAGTGTGTGATACAACATGGCATGCATGTTCTCTTCTTCTGTGATATTGCTAGCTAGAGCAACATGCCATGCATCGGAGCTATCAATTAGAGGAGACCATCTGCCTTTGGACTTCACAACAGCTTTTCTTGAGGTGACCAACCAATTGAATGAAGAGCAAACGGTCAGTTTTGGAAACACCATGTGGTGTATTTGGAAGGCAAGAAATGAAAGAATCTTTGCTGGAAAAAAAAGCCACACCATTCTCAATTTTACTGCAGATGGGACGCATGATGACCGGGCACGAGACACATCAAGAACAGCAGCCGCAAAACAGGAGAAATACTATACAGGTACAGAGCATACTGAGAGGCACCAAAACATGCAGTGTTGATTGATGCATCGTGTGGGAGACCACACTCAAAGCGGGCTGGGGAGCAGTTCACTGCGATGAAAAGGGACG